>JANRGW010029310.1:0-14976 GCA_024733675.1 Psilopsiagon aymara
CTCACCACCCTTACAGTAAAGAATTTCTTCCTCATATCCAATCTAAACTTCCCCTGTTTAAGTTTGAACCCGTTAACAGTTAAGACTGAATCAGTTAATACATAATTTTTGTTAATAAGAAAACAGTGACGTTGTCATTCACTGTCACTGAATAATGGGACACAAAATTCAATTGATGCATTATGAGAGGACACACTTTTTTATAAAGAGAAAGTTCACATCAGCCAAGTGTTCACCACTTTCATAGAAATAAATGCTCCCACAATCCATAATTAGTCCTTGTGAAGGTAAACCCCTGCATGGTGAAACCTTCAGGTAAAACACTCACTTTTGCCTGGTACACAAATGAAATCAGAACACACCACGTGGGTGGGTTTTGGTTTAAAGTGCTTCCTTCTTTTCGCCCAACATATGCCTGGCATCATTTTCAAAGGTTTCTTCAGAAACGAAGCAGTCATCACAGGAGTTTGTAACCCAAACAACCAGGTTTCAGAAAGGACATTTAATAACTCCATTTCTAATTTTGGCAACAGTGCATCTAACTGTCAACTCCTACAGCGATTCTTTAGCAAAGCATCTGTTTCTGAGCTAGTCCTGATGTGGGAATAGATACATTTTCTTCTCAGTTCTGTTATGCCCCAGGGGAAGAGATGAGATTTGTATATACTTTTTATATTAACAACCATAAATTTAAGAAAGGGGACCAACTTAAAGACTTTTATTATTTCTACCTTTTCATTCAAAGCTTGGTGGTAAACATCATTTCTTGAATTTCACTTCCAGAAATCGGATCAGAAACCTTTTGTTTCAACACTGTGAACACAACTAAAGCTTCTGGAATTGAAATACTTAATTTGGTTTAATCCACCCATCTGCATACTACTGACAGCAGCAGTGCCAGATGAACTGAAATATGATCTTTTACAATATACCGTGATATTGATGGCAATTCAGCCAGAGGGGAGACCTACAGAGGCATCAGGGAAGAAACACTGCAGCCAACAGAAGACAGAGTGGAAAGATGGGCCACCTGCCATAAGATGCCCCAAACATTCTATGGCACCTCAAAGAGGCACCTGATGAGATCAATAAATGAAAAACGCTTCTTTAAAGAAAAGAAAGTATCAATCCAAAATGACCTCAAAGGAAACAGGCATCCTTAGATCCTTCCCAGTGCTCATACTCCCTGCCTATATCTTGCATAAGTTATTTTCTGCTGTAAACGAAGTATTTCAAAGCAGACTTATTTAAAACCCTCCAGACTTCAGAGACGTGTGTCAGGAATCCTGTCACTTGTCTTCAAGGCTCATCAGACACAAAAGTCTTAAATCCTGTCAGGTGCATCACTGCAAGTCCTTACTCACAACACAGTTCACAGTACACACCCACTAGCACGCACCATGAGCAGGTGCTTGCAAAGGGTTAGATCAGTTCAGGCAGACACTACGGCAAATCCTGAAATGTATTTTCAAGTAGTAGTGAAAAGACCCATTAAAAAGTGGCGTAACTCCTCTGTACTTTTTCACTACTTGTCTGCCCTAAAGACCATAGCAGAGAAGATTAAACTTTTGCTTCCAGGTTCTGCAAGGAAAGTTACTTAAGACAATGAGGATTATAAATGTTTATGAGGATCATCAACATTATTAGGGATTTATGCCTGTGCATCTAGTCTCTGGCTGAATAAAATAAGCAAAACATGTCATGCATGTCAAGCACATTGCAACTTGTGACCAACAGAGCTGCCGTTCTCGCTGCCCGCTGTTCAAGAGGTATGTCTGAAAAATCAGAATCCTATTATAGAAGCCAAATCATTTCATTTAAAATGAAAGTGTGCACCTAACTAAGGAAGCATGACACAGACCATGCACCAGGGTGAATTTCAGCATGACTGCAGCAGTCCAAATGAAATGGCCTGTACACTGAGCTGTGCAACGGGCTCAACAGAGTCCTTCCACACTGAGGACACATTGCAGTCATTACTGTACGGCTACTTACCTGGCTGCATTTTAATAGAAGAATTTCAACCAAGTTTGAGTTCATTATGCCAAAAGCAGGTCAGGTTTTTTCTGCGTGTTTCATTTGAGCTTTCTCAGTGGCAAGCAAAATCTCTTCTGCAAAAAAGGGGGGGGGGGGGGGGGGGAGAGGAGATGCTCTCCTAGCTATTGCTATCTGCTTGCATCAGCAGATGGAACACTGACATTAAAACCCAAGAACTTCCTCTGCAAACAACAACTGACAAAAGCAAATTCTTCATTTCCCTCCACCCATGATCACAGCATGCCTCATTTTATTCACTGGGCCTTCTTCCTGAAGGTGTGCAAGTGCTACAGTCACTGCTGTCAGTGCAGGTCTGAATGCCCAAGTATAATGCCCCAATGTCAAGACTGGAGAGTCAGAGATTAAACCCCAGAGTCTCCAACATTTTACTGATCTTCTATCCCATGGCAGGTTTGCCTTATTACTGTGCAGAAAACAGAAGCTCAGCCATACAGCATACTGAACACAAACACGCCTGAGCATCAGTTCCTCATGGAGCCTTAGCTATTCATGATTTATGATGATTTAATATCTAATGTTTAACATATGAACTCAACAACAGACAAAAAAATATTCTGTTCCTCAGGTACAAATCAGATGCTTTGTGCTACTTGAATCCTGATTTCCCCATTCATCCTGCTTAAATATATACTATAAATTGATGAGGTTTTCCCTGAGCCAATCAGACTGCACAGGTGTTACATTAACTTCTATTAATAGTGCATTATGTTACATTTCTGTAGATTAGAAGTGCCTATCAAGTCATAATGTTGGAAAAAAAACATTAGAATTCTCTCATATCCTGGCACAAAACCCCAGCGCTCTTTGGTTCCAGTTATATCCCATAACTGAAATATGCGCCTTCCAACTTCAAACTAGAATTCCAATTTCAAACAAATGCATCAGCCTTGTTGCTTTATTGCTTAGAGTTAGATAAATTATTGCTTTCTCTTAACTACTTCTTGGAGATACATGATAATGACTGATGTCCCACTGCCAATTATGAGCATCTGTCGGCTTCCAGGGAGAAATTTACTCCCTTACAACCCCAGATTCATGGCCAAACCTGAGATAATCCTATAGGATCAGAGCTCCAGGATTGCCATGTATTGACAATTGAACTGACCTCAGTGAGACACAATTTTGGCTCAGATGGATGGTGCCTGCATTGCACAGATGCAGGTGAGCCCAGCTGCACCACTGATGTATTAGATCACCCCTGACCAAAACAGCTGAGGCAACAAACTCCATTTCATCAGTTATGATGAGAACCACTCAAGCCTCAGAAAAGGCATTAAGACATCTTACTGACTTCATCTAGAGCTGGACCAGCTCTGTGGATAACTGCATGCAGAAAACAGTCCTTATAAACCCACACAGTTCCACAAAGCAGAAGGAGGTGGGAACTCACTGCCCAGTCAGGCAGGAATCAGGCCTGTCTGTCAACTGCTGTTGACCAGTATTCATTAAGATCAGGTGGGTGAACATCCAGAAGACTCTAGGTTAATACAATCAAAAGTAGCCCTAAAGAGTTATTAAAATCCAAAGCAAAATACAACAGAAGTGGCTTTCCATTTTATGCAGAGCATTAAGCAAAGCAGTGGGGTGCAGGTTTTAAAACCCTTCCTGCTTTCCATGGTAATTCTTGAGAAGTTTAGTAGGTGGCTGTGGCTCCTTCTCAGCTAATGGAAACAACAGTGAGCTCACAGCTATCTGAACTCCCTCCAATGCTGCTCATGAAACTACCCTGGTTGCTTCCAAAAGGAAAGTTGCAGTTAAGATGAGAAAACCATATCAAAAGAAACTCAGAAAGCCTCCAAGCTCCTGGAAGTATTCCCGCACTCTGCAGTGAAATTCTTTCCCTCCCTTACATCCTGGAACTGTTTACAGCAACATAGGATTTTGACAACATACTTCAGAGAAAAAAAAACAGCAGCAGCAGTTCACTACAGTTCTGTTTTGGAATAAACACTCAAAAGAAATCCAAGTCAGAGGAGGGAGAGCATCTTCAATATTTTCTGAAAGCAAATCCTGTTCATCAAAGTAAGAGGCTTTCATTGAGTACATTACATTCTGATTTAAACAGATGCAAGAAGTACCACAGTCTGCACTGAGCTCACATACTCTGCTATCTCCCAAAGCTTCCTTCATTCCTTAAATTCTTTCCTTTTCCATGGTATCTTTTACCCCAAACAAGGCACATCTTTGCCATCCTTTAACAGCAACAAATCAATAGTGCCATCTCTGAGCTTTAACAGACTGGAGTAGAAATCACTGGAAGTGTTTCCCGGGTAACAAACCATTAGCCATATCCATGTACAGGCAGAACAAAATAGTCAATGGTGTAAGTAATTCCCAATTTTGCAGCCTTCATTGAGCCTAAGTGTCCAGTTTAAAGCTGCTGTTCTCAGATAACAGTGCTGGCACTCCACTGTGCTTTCAGAAAGACTCTATACATACCAGGGAGTGAGAAAATCTGGAAAGTGATGAAGCTAAGTGCTATGAAACATCTTTGTGACTAGACAGATAAACTGCGGCATCCTTTTCCTCTCACACTCCCAGTACTGGCTTGCAGAGTTTCACTGGATTGAACAGAATGAAGAAATCGGAGTAACTACCACTATCTCAGATCTAGATTAGATTTTACTACCCAATCACCAGGTACAGTCACTAGTTGACTATCAAATGTCTACAGCCTGCAGGCTGATCTCAGCATGGACACCTAGAGCCCCCCTTGGAGCTGTAATTTCAGTCCTCTGCACTGGTTTGGTCTCAACAGGTTTTAAACCTGACAAGCGGGAAGGACGGGAGCATCTTTACCCCCACAATACTTCAACTAAGTTGGTCAATGGGACAGTCACCGTGTTTGAATACTGGTGACACCACCTCTGCTTTGTGCCCAGATCTGGCTTCTTGCAACAGAAACAAGTCACAGGACAGGAGCACCACGGACTAAAGAGCACAGAGAGACTGTCCCTCCAAGCATTTGAGCTGCTGTCGAGAACTGGAGCTGGACTATAGGACTTGGCTTCTCCAAAACAACCTTCCCCCAGCCAAACCCAACCAGTAACTGTGTCAGCAGGGAACTTGTTAGTGATGTTTTCTACAGAGATGCCCATCACTACCAGACTGCTGTTAGCAGCTATTTTGAGTGACTGATGATTCTCTTAATCTGCTACTCCGCAGTAGAATTTTCCAACCATCAGTGCAAAGCCATCAATCTCTCTCATCTAGAGGCTTGGCATTTGAGGGACAGATTTTATCTTATTCATTCAGCCTTTTTGGGAAGCGGATTATGACAGAGGCTGCGATAAAAAGCCAAAAGCAGCACAAGGACTGGGGCAAGATACTACAAAGTAAAATTGGAATAGCAGACACCTGTTGTTCTAGAAAGGCCACACATTGACTTCCTCAAAGTCACGTGTCAAATAAACCATTTCCCATCATGGTCTAGAGCCCAGCCCGTATGGATTTGAAATAAGTTTTGCATATCTCATTTTCATTGGTAGAAAGCATTTTTCCTACAAGAAATGGTACAGTCTGCTCCAAACTCATGATTCAGAATGAAGTTTTCCATTTCAGGCACTACTCTCTGGCTTGAACTAGGAGACACTTCACACATTCTGCACACTGACAAATAGCAATTGAAACTTGCATAACACATACAGTTTTGATTTCTGCCTTACGAACTATACATTGCTTGCTTCAGATGTAAAGGAAAGACCCTAGCATGAAGAAATAACGTTAAAAGGATTTTCACTCACTTCTAAACGGCAGTGCCTGTTACTGCATGAAATCCTTTTAGGATTTAACATGGAGCTTAACTGGAGAAGTGACAAATGCACCATTTCAAGAAACAAACTTGGGAGCTGAGGCCCTTGCACTTCCAGCCCAGCCCCTGCCCACAGCACCTTGCCTGCATTGGGCTCACTGAAACCATGTGAGTCTCACCAGTCATTTAGGCACAACCCAACTACTCTCCACTGAAGGTTAAAGTGCGGGACCCAGCAGCAGCAGGACAAGTGGGGCAGGGTGGCTGCAACAAAGCAGGGGTGACCCAACAGTCCCAGCTGCCTGCAAGCAGAGAAAGAGCTAATTGTCCATCCCCACTGCTGTGAGTTAGTGCTGTGACGAGTGTTCCATAAGCACACTCACTCTACAGGCTCAAGTGAGCAAGCGCATGACAGAAATTAAGAACAGGAATCAGTTCCCTGCACCTGGGCTGCTGGCCATTCATGCCATAGAAAACCTCTGAATTCAGATTTAAACTTCTTCACATGTGCAGGGCTTGTCTTTGTACCCCACTACACCTGCCGTCTCCACCTGATGTTCATGAAAAATGAAAGGAGTATCACATCCCTATCAGGTACATGCTTTAGAGAACAAACAGAAGTGATCAAAATACGGGAACAGTTGCCCAGAGTTCTCTCTCCTTCCCCCCCTCCCCCCCCCCAAATGTAGTACACTGGAAGTGCAGTGCTCTCAGTCAGTATTTGAAGGCATTACTTGTTAGAAAGGTAACAACCATAACAGGCATACACTGTTCACCAACATGCCAAAAGCCATTTTAGAAAACCTGCAGCAGTTTTAAACTCAGCACAAAACATATTTATGTTGAAATGCCATTCCTCTCTTTCCTTCACTGAATGAAGAACATCAGTTTCATTTATGACCATAATTAAACCATTAAGAGGCATGAAAGAAGTACAGTAAGGGGGACAGGCATTTCACAGTAGAATCAATGGGCAATACAACATGCTACAGTAACTAATCCCACAGCCCTGCAGTATTTGAAGAGCGACTGCTCCCCAAACTAACCCAAGCTGTAGTTTCTTCACCCATATATCAAATTTACGAGACTCTTGCTTCTTTTCCACACTTAACATCTTCTCCCTCTGAATTGCAGGGGGAAAAAACAAGACAGGTAGAAACCTCCCACACTAAGTGCACAACCACAGAAATGGTAATCTGCAGCTTCAGCAGACTCACTATCTGAACAACAGAAGTTCATCACATTCAGCTGAGACTGAATGTACCAGTCAGAGCCTCAGTGGGAAGCTCACCCACACCACACCAAGATAAGCTGTGCCCTCCCCGCTGCCAACATAAGCCCATGGCACCAGAGAGAGGTATGCTGTGGGAGCAGGCTGAAGAACTGCTCGTGTAGGAAAGGCATGGATCTTCCTGATACCTAATCCCTAACGAATGCTTCAGAGAACAAGTACACAAACAGCCAGCAAACACATACCTCAACATCCAAAAGTCACTTGCACAGTTCAGATTATTCTTTTAGTCTTAAAACCATGTCCTGGTTTTGGCTGGGATAGTCATTTAATTTCTTGGTAGCTGGTGCAGTGCTGTTCTGGGTTTAGTCTGAGAAAAACGTTGATAACACACTGATGTTTTAGTTGTTGCTAAGTAGTGCTTATCAAAAGTCAAGGACTTTTCCATTTCCCATGTTCTGCCAGTGAGGAGAGGCACAAGAAGCTGGGAGAGAGCAGACACAGGACATCTGACCCAAACTCGCCAAAGGGATATTCCATACCACAGTACGTCATGCCCAGTATCTCCTTTTCATTACAATTGTCCTTACTGTTGTGAATATTACATTTTACTTCCCCCTACACACCTCCCCTAATTATCAAAAACTGTTCAGATCTCAGCTCATGGGTTTTCCCTTTTTCCAATCTCCCCATCCCACTCAGGCAGGGTGGGGGTGAGCAAGCTGCTGCCAACCATGGTTGAGCCACACCAAACCATATAGGCCTGCTTAAACACCAGGATTCACAGTCTGAACAAACTTTTCCTTGAGCCATGAACTTAATGTCAAAAGCAGATGTGTTACTCCATATACGTACTAACACATAGTCCCTCACTCCTTCAAATAAACTGAAAACACATTCAAATCATCTGGAAAAACATCCCTCCAATACGGTATTTCCATAGGAGAACCAAGTCATAAAATGCCCATGCAGCTGGGACATTTCAGGAGCCTTTATGTTTCATGCAGCTACTGAAACAATGATTACATAGATCAACAGAAATGAAACATATAGTCACAATAAACGCCTCCATACACACACTTGTGGAAGAAGCAGCAGTTGTATTTTTTCTATGGAGTAGGAATATACAAACTCTGACAATTTCAACCAGCTTGCAAAACCTATGAACAACATTTTTCTGTTTGCAAAATAACTTCTACTTGAGACTATGCCAAGAAACCCACTGCATTCTCTTCCACTATACACTGCTCCCCCTCCACATGCACACGTGCTTCACATGTCATTTTTTTCCATCTTTCACCACTCCCAACATTCTCACTTGAGCAGGACATGGAATTATTCGTTTCCAAGTATTTTTAACACCCTATGTTCCTGTCGGCTGAAAGCTGTGCGAAAAGTATTGCAGCTATTACTAGGGGTGGATTTAATCTAACAGCTAAAGTATTCTTCCACTACATACAGGAATACAGCTTGACTGGGAGCAGAGAAGTAACATACCTCTTCAGCAATATTCTAGGGCCACCCTACTGAATTATCAAACACCGCTGGAGCAGAAAGGTGAGCTGAGTAGATGAAAAGCTTACAGAGATTGTGCTGTATTTGTGGCAGCAGGTACAGGGGTTGGCTATATAACAAGAAAAAAAAATATGCCATTGATTTTAGCATCTTTGGCCAAGAAAATAATGTGACTTTTTACCTAAGGTTTGTTTCACACTAAACAAACGTGGATCATTAACTACGAGCTCTGATCTCTCTTCAGAGACTCAGCTACACATCACTCCGGTCTAAGAGCCACCAGATTTAACCACTGGGCAGCTTTGTCAGCACCTATGTCAAAGCGCAAGGATAACCAACCTTTTGTCATTCCCTTGCAAGGGTAATATGAAAAGAGCTATGAGTAAAGAAGGATGCAGAAAATTCACCTACACACAACAATCATGTTCTTGCCATCAGCAACAGCTGGTTGCCACTTTTGAGCAGTTCCAGGGTAAACATGAATTTCCCTCAGACCTTTGACCCGCACATGTGCTGCTGAGCAAACAACCTCGGGCACTACAGGGGTGAGTTGTTCCCAGCATATCTGCAATCCTGGTTTCCTTTGGTTTTTAAAGATACATTTTATAGACCTGCTTTTGATGGAGGGTAACAATGGAGCTGAAACAGTCAGGGGCTAAGTCCATTTAGCTTCACTTGAAAAAATTGTCTGTCATCTTCACTAGAAAGGAAACAACACTCTGCCTCTATAAGGTCTGCCATTCCTCCTTTCAGCTCCTTGAAAGTAGGAAACAAACACAAAGAATACAGCTGAAAAGTTACTAGAAGCTTGATAGCTGACAGTGAAACCCAGTGCAGGATCCATACGTGTACCTGAAAGGGTACGTTTTCACGCTGTAGGGAGCATCTAGACAGGGAGCATCCCATGAACCTCTCTTGCTTTTGTTCTTGATACTGCAGACCTTCAAACACAGTCAAAACATCCTCACATAAATTAGTACAACTGCTTAATGGAAATCAGTATTAGGAAATGACATTTTTAGATGTAGCTCTGTCAGAGGAAGCAAGAAAAACAGTCAGTGCTCCAACAGAGCCAAAAATGGTCACTTCACACTAGTAGATGCTCCAAAAAATCACAGTGCAACAACCAGAACTTTTTGGCTTTTACTACCATTTTGATACCAAATCTAATCTCAGATACTTCACAGCAGAACACATCTGACGCACTCTTCAAAACAACAGATGCAATTCTCTTTTCCAAAGCACGTTACAGAATTCCCAAAATCGTTCTAGAAAATAAGATACTCTCAATACTTTAAATCCATGGGAAATGTTTTTTTACCAAGAATACAGTACATTTCATGCTGAAGCTGTAAAAGGAGCTTTATTAACCTATGGTTCAGTTCATTTATTTTTAATATATGGAAAATTCCCTTAAAAATGGAAGTGATTTTCTTATTTTCATATCTGCTTTCCTGGTTTATATTCTCTTGCCATTACTTTCAATCAACAATATCCAATGCTAATAAATTATTCAATGTTTTCCAGACCATTCTATATAGTTCTTTCTTCAAGCATTTGTGTGCCTCTTACTGTACCTACCCTTGCTAAATACCACTATGAGGTGTTAATTTTCCAGCTAATGTTTCACAGTACAGACCAACATCTGTCCATTCAATAGCAGAGATTTTTGCTTGTCACTTGCCCACCAGCCTGATCTCCGCTTTGTCCATTCTGGAGAATACATCCCCAAAATGTGGCCATTTTCCCAATAATGACTAAACAATTTATCCAGTGCCAGGCTGGTTCTGAAGCATTTAAACAAGAACTGGTTTTAAACAGCAGTTTCTCTGAAATGAATCAGGTATCTCCTGTGACAACACATTGCATTCCATACAAAACTGACAGTTGCTCTGGCACACATGGAAAGGGCTTTGGGTACGATTTAACAGAGTCAAAACCAGCCATGCTGACTAGTGAACATGCCAGGTAATCCAGTATACTAATTGGGGAAATGTTCTGTTTTACTTTGTGGAGAATCCAGACAGCAACAAATTAGATCAGTAAACCATTCTTCCCTGCTTGATATCCTTTAAGGAAAACATTTATGAGAAGCCAACCCACCTGTCCTGCTTCTGGGGTTTTCTTTGTTATTT
The DNA here is from genome assembly GCA_024733675.1 of Psilopsiagon aymara. Taxonomy (NCBI): domain Eukaryota; kingdom Metazoa; phylum Chordata; class Aves; order Psittaciformes; family Psittacidae; genus Psilopsiagon; species Psilopsiagon aymara. The sequence continues at coordinate 10,691 of JANRGW010029310.1, forward strand.
ACAAATTAACATTAGCATCACTAGTAACATATATTACACAGAAAATTGCACTCAGCAAGCACCATAATAGTGATTTGCACTCTTTTTCATTCCTATTTTACAGTTAGAGAACTAGTATCACTATACATGATGGGTTGGATGAAAGAGCCTACACAACTGCAATTTATTAGAGGGCAGTCAAGAGAAAAAAGACTTCTCAGAAATGTAAATAAAAATTTTTAATTAAATAAAACCAGTTACTTTGAGAGTTATATTATGAAGATTTACATGTCTTGAACAGTTACAGACAGGACTGATCAAACAGTCCAGGCGCAGACTGACAGGTTTAGCCAGCATTTCTGAAGAAGATACAACACAGACTATTTCCTGCCTCTGTAAAAGTCATTTTTCTACTAGACTGCCACAATAAGAAGGGAGGGATTAATTAAGACTCTCTACATGGAGGAATTAAATTATTAACAGTAGACAAAGCAGTACATGAAACCCCACGTCAGGATGAAGACAGATTCATACCTGATGGTAGCATTGCCTCAGGGTCAATTCTTAAAGTATATGCCATCTTAAAGAGCCTTATTCATCATGAAGGTAATCAGCACAAGAGTGAAACCGATAAGAAATTGTAGCACATCTTCCAATAATAACTGACACAGCTGTGCCTCCATGACCAACACAACTCATCCCTGTGCACAGCTGTCTGAAAGCTCTGCTGCTCTCAAGACCTCAGAAAATATGGAAAATTAGAACAGAAACCAAAAGAAAACTATGCCCGCAAATAGAAGTGCTAAATTTTAAGATCCCAGCTCATAGATAACGTAATGATACAGCACTCACTTTAATGTCCCTGTTGCTCTGTCCCTCTGTTCAAATCCTGATGCTTTGGAACAAAGCAGCACACAGAAAGCAGGCCTTGTGCTGTGCATACTTCATACTTCAGATGACTGAATGGCTCACTCAACACCCCTGCATTTTGATCAGTATTCTCCCTGACTCACTCACTTTCTACCCTTCTGTAGCTGATGTGGTCACATTTCAAGTCTGAAGAGCACCATAAATTTGCTTGCGCCAGTCAGCCCATAAGATCACTGCAGCAATGAGCTGCAAGCAGCTGTCTGCGAGTTGAGGCTTTCAGGATGCCAGTGCCGAAGAGAGCCTTGATTCACTCAGCTCCAGCCCACACAGCTGAGAACTGAGGCAGAGTGCACTGACAGCACACACTCCGCAGTCTGCACTCCAGGAGCCCACCTTGCACTGCATCAAAGGTACTGCATAAGGAAACGCTTCTCTAGCTCACTCCCACCTCAGGTTCTGTATGTAAGGGCTTATGCTCTTCAAACACATTTCAGCCCACCCAACTTACACCTGCAGGTCTCAAAATGAACTATATGTCAGAGTAGGATGGGATAGGATGACTTCTCTCCCCTAATATTTAGAGCAAACCTGGTTAATGACTGCAAGTGCTTTTCACAATGGAGTACACAATAGACAGTTTCATTGAAGGCTTTACATCAGGCATGCACACAGAGACATCTACTTTACCCATCTGTTTGTCTACATCAGCTTGGTTTGAAAAGGAAGTGAGTAAGCTGCTGGTCTTTAAGAACGTGATTTCTGCCCAGTCTTCGGGCATCATTAAGCAGAGCTGTCAGGGTCCACAGCCCCTGCTAAAAAAACACAACTTGTCAAGAAGAATGCTTTTCCTTTGTCCTTAACTCATATTTTGTACAGTACATTAGTCTTCGTTCACTTTAGTAAAACAAAAAGCCTTTGTACTTCCTGAGATCAAGGTCTGTCCTTGTCTGCACTGTGCTATTTTGATCCAGTTTCTTCTTTAACCTTACTAGTTTTAGAAGATGCAAGATTTAGTTTATCTCTTTCCGAGACATTTTTAATACTCTGGCCACAACAGAGCACACTGGCATAGCATATACTGCGTTCATCAGAGTTGATTTATAACCTAAAATTATTTAATAGGAACTACCTGGTATAAATTCTATCCTTTTAGAAAGAGGTGACTACAACAGACTTGAACTAGAGGAACTTAAAGCAATTTTGGTTAACTGAGCCATCACTTGCATTTTAATGCTCTTGGAACAGCCTGGCAGGTTTGTATTTTACACAGAGTAGCAGCTTACAGAACACCCTTCTCTTTCCAAACGCACAGCCTGAAGAGAGAGGAATTTGTGCCTCCACAAATTTCCATTCACATCTAATGAGACATTTAAAAATAAGAAAGCCTAAGCCAAAATACTCCTAAAGCTGTCATCACCTCCACCTGTAAATATTATGCTCTAGTAACCCCACCAAAGACATGGTACCTTTTATACTAGAAACTGATGCATCAATCAGGATCAGCATAAGTAAAAATAAAAAGCTATGAAACCAAGGAGTTGTATCAGGTACAAGCATCTTCCAGTAAGAGCATAACAATTTTATGAGCTGTAATTGAAGCTGACAGCATAGGCTGTTACTGAAAGCTGTAGCCTGCACATCAGGCCATTTATCAACACTGCTGACAGAAGGCATATGATACAGTCCTTACTCATGAAGGGTCCCAGTAGGCACAACAATGAACTTTGTTAATTCTTAACACCAGCATAAGAAAAATAACACATCTTCCACAGGGTTATTTAAGATTCTTCTGTACTTACAGGTAACTTTGGAAAAAAACAAAACATTATCTGAAAAGCATATGACCTTTTTCAGAGCAAGTTTCTCACGGGGATGGGGGACTGGGGTAAGAGGTTTCCCACTTACTATGTGGGAAGGCCAGCTTGACACTATGAACATCTGTCACATCAGTTAACATGGCAGTGAAGTTGAACCTGTGAACTCAAACAGCTAACAAAGGACCGTACCATATCATATCTCTCCTGACACAGCCTTTTCAGAGCCACCTGGACTAAAGCAGCCTGTCAGAAGCACGTTTTTGCAGTATGACCTGTAATTTCACAAGCTCCTTGCCTGCAGAACCTGCTGCTTTCTCCACACTAACGGAAGTGGTTACACTACTGTTAACTTCCTGGTGTGTATCAGCCTAATGCTCCGTTTCTTGCCTTGGTAGAGTTCTGCAGGACCAAGTGCACAATTCTTGCCTGTTCCTTTCAGGAAAACAATAGCAACAACATTGACCTCTTCCACCTGCAAAAATGGGAGTCATACAGTGACATATGCCCAAGCTTTTGGGCACTCCACTTGCAAATCTGTCAGCTTTGTCTCTGCCCACAGCACAACACGAACAGCACTGGGAAAAAGCTTGCCTTCTGCAGCTTGACTCCACCTACAGAAATTCCACATTCTTCCCCCTTATGCAATGCAGATTTAATCTTCCCATTTCTCTCACCCAGGATGTAAGTATGATGGATCCTCTCCTTTTCAAAATTCTTTCCACTTACCACTAAAGAGAAACTTTTAAACTACTTCTCCCTCTTTCCCAGCTTCATTTGATTCTGACCTTTACCACAGGACATCAATCTCACAGACAAACCCCTTTCCTACCTGAAGCTTGAATTACACAACACCACCTCTGCAAGCAGAACTTGCCATCTTCCATTACAGACCAGAATAATCCAACTCTTTTATTGCTGGAGCAAAGTGTCTGTGAGCACAAGCCCCCAGTCAACACACAAGCAGTGGCCCAATACCACTAAGGATGCACTGCAGCAGCACAGCAATACCAGCAGTGCTGCTGACCTAAGGCAACTTCGTTATGTATTGATATAACAGCTCACAGCAGACACATGCTGTATCAGCAAAATCTGTCACAAGAAAAAGTTACAGTAAGATACTGCAATTTTTAGAATTTTATGGCTGCTAATGGGCAGTGCAGTCTTGACATAAAGTGCCTATCCACAACTTTCAACCACACACCTTGTCAGCTGATGATTAGGTCTTTAATGTTGATTACAACAATTACACCCTTTTTGCCTTAAATACCAAGAAGCCTACATGAATTCAGCTCCATACTTCCTCTGAAAATAGTATCAGAATTACTTGCCAGTAACAGCTATACACCAACTGGGGCTTGTGGTCTAATCCAGGATTACGCACTTAAATCAGTGTGAATTACAAATAAAAAGAACTGGAATGGACATGTTGGACATCTTACTTGGAGTAGGTATACATGCATATAATTTATATAGATATTATATACTATATAACTATACTTGTAACTACATGTCATGGGTTCAGCAGTAGCAGTCATTTTTCTCATTCTTAGTAGTTGGTGCAGCACTGTGTTTTTGACTTGTGGCCTGAGAACAGCGCTGATAACACCAATGTTTTAGTTA
>JANRGW010029311.1:22560-34921 GCA_024733675.1 Psilopsiagon aymara
CTCCCCTTCAGGAGCCTTCTCTTCTCCATCTGCCCCAGCCCAGCTCTCAGCCTGGCTCCAGAGCAGAGCTGCTCCAGCCCTCGCAGCAGCTCCATGGCCTCCTCTGGACTTGCTCCATCAGCTCCGTGTCCCTCTTGCGTGGGGGCCCCAGAGATGGATGGAATAGATGTCTCTTGAGTACTTTGATTTTTTTAATCACCGTTTCTCAGATCAGTAAAAGAAATAACAGTCTCCTGATGGAGCTTAGCATCCCCTCGTGTGGCCATGGAGAGGCTGAGTAATCCTGCTGTTGTGTTTCTGTCTGCTCCATTGATATCTCATTCCCCCTTCTGAGGCTTCAGAGCCTGTCGCATGGGATTCCTGGGCTCTGTTGTTTCCTCAGTGACAGTCACTGCTGTCACAGGGTCACATATGTAGCTGCAGTCATTAATAAACTGACCTTCTGGCCTTGATCAGGACTGTGTCATCCTTGCTATCAGCTCCCTTGGCTGATAACACTGCTTTGGCACACCTGCAGTGCTTATTGGCATGTGCAAACTCCAAGTTAATCATTCCTTGAGAGGTGTTTTGTGTATCTGCATCGTCTGATCTGAGGGGTAATGGGAAACTTTCTCCTAAATAGCCTCTGCCTTTTTTTGGCTGGATTTTGGAGGAATTCTTTGCCATGGATCCCTGTACTTCTGAGCAGTTCCTCAGTTTGTACCTTTCAACACATCAAATTCACAGTGTTATTCCCATATTGAGCCAGCACTTGACTTGTTAATTCCTATGGAAGTTCTATCTCTTTTTTGCTTATACTCCTTCCCCTCCCCATTTCTATCCTGCTAATCCCAAGACTTGTAAGGTGAGGTGGGAGGAAGGTCCTGCCTTCTCTTTACTCCACCTTGGGCATTGCCAGCTTTGGTCCTCTCACTTGATGTACATTTCTGATCATGCAGGATTAATCTAATGGCACTACATGCTCAGCACAGGGTTGTGCCACCAGCAGTCTGGAGCCTTACAAACCGTACCCTGGTAGTCAAGCAACAGCCTCTGTTTTCACAACAAGCCAATAAGCTTCAACTGGAAGGAAAAATGAGTCTTAAAGGAGCTGTTGTTCCAATGTTTAATTAGTCAAATTCAGCCCTGGAGTCCTCTCTGCTCTCTTAGGTTACTTATTGCTGTTAAAGCACTTTGGGATGATTGTGTTAAAGTCCATCCAGCCTGTGTATAATGTCATGCACCTGCCAGTGGGCTTCCAGTGATGTAATGAGGGAGCTATGGGGGTTTTATGGCCCCTTCTCATTGAAAGTCAAGGAAATTCAGGTTTCTTAGTCACGTAGTGATTCATCCAGTCCATCTTCAACTGTGTGAAGTCAGCTGCTGATCTAAGTTGCTCATCTCCTCTACCTCTGTAATCAGAAGAAACAAACTCTTCCAGAGGCCTATTCATCCCACTCCTGTGAGCCGTTATCTCAGTCTAGACTGCCTGCTTAGGCTGCCCAGCTGACATTTGGATGGGTGAAGGAGGTGAGAGGAATGCCCCTTAGTCACTTTGGAAGAATGTGCTTCTGAGCTGGTTTTTCTTCCATGGAATTGAAGTGAGAACATGCAATTCACTTCTCTTCAAGCTGCAAAATAGCCTCTGTGATGAATCGGCTTTATATGTGATTCTCACCTCGTTCCTCTCATTCCTGAAATTGCTGAGGTGAAAGGCACTTGTTTTATGGTCCTTTGATCCAATTTAATCATGTTCAAACAAGTGAGTCATGACATTTGTATAATGGGGTCCATTGCCCCAGCTACAAAGTCTGTTCAAATGTAAATGCCATGCCTCCTAGTTGAGAGCTGCCACCCCATCCCTGGCATGTTTCACTTCCCTGTTGATCTGGCATTGTAGCTTTGGGCTGGTGGTTTCGGACAAGTCAGTGGGTGCTCTGTATTTGTAATTAGGTCGTGAATATTCATGGATGAGGAAAACAAATCTCTTATTCTCCTGATTGTAGCAACCAAATGAACTTTGTGGATGGGGTGTGCAGCGAGGATGCTAAACGAGCCAGTAGGCTCCTGATCCGGAAACTCTACCTCCTCATGCAAAACCTCGGCCCACTTCCCAGTGATGTTACTCTCACCATGAAGCTCCTCTACTACAATGATGGTAGGTGGAGAACAGTGTGTACTTGGGGGGGAAATTCCCTGTCCTTCAGTTCCTATAATAATCATGAGCCCCTCTAATGTAAATAAAACATAGAAAGGTGAAATGGTCAAAAGTGTTGGCTGAAACCAGTGAGAAATGGTGTAAAACACAGTAAAACCTTCTGACACATGGGGATGGCAGATGCCTTTTGAGACAGGGTTGAGCATCCATGTAAGAGGTACAGCCAAGTAGTGCCAAAAGGAGACACTTGGCTCCTTCACTGGTGGGTTTTGTTGTTTCAAGGCCATGTCAGATTCTGCTCCAGAAAGCTGAGCATGTGAATGGTATGTCAGCATCCAAATGTCACTATTTTTGCTCCCTGATCACATTTGCTCAGCTCATGTTTTCCTTTTCATTCTCTCCCTTCTTCCTGAAAAAAGAGACCCAGAATATTTTCAGTGGCTGATGTAGTTACTCGAGGCTGGTATAGACGTGTTCTGTATAGATCAGGTTAAGGAGAGACTTGGTTTCTCTGACATCGATTTGTTCTTTCTCCCTGTGTAGTAACTCCTGACGATTACCAGCCACCTGGCTTTAAGGCGGAGGGCAGCCATGGTGACCTGTTGTTCGATGGTGATCCTGTCAACCTGAGGGTGGGATCAGTCTCTACTGGCTTCCACCTCATCAAAGTGAGAGTGACAACTGAAAAGAAGAGAATGGGGAAGGTTGAGAGCAGCCTCATTGAGAGAAATGGCCCTACTGAGATCTCCCATCAAGGGTTAGACTGTGATGACGAGGAAGAAGAGAGGACCACAAAGGTATAGAAATGGCTCTATTCAGTTCTGGCAGGAGGACCAGAGTTTATCTAGCAAAACTCTCCTTAAAAGACACATTTTCTCAGAATTTGAGTTTCATGAGGGTTTCTGTTTGTCTTGGGCAGCAGCCGTGCAGTGAATTGAACGCTGAGGCTCAGAGTCTGTAGACATCAAGTGAATTTCATGGGTCCAGAGAAGGGCAGTGGAGCTGTGCAGGGCCTGGAGCACAGTGTGATGGGGAAGGGCTGAGGGACCTGGGGGGTTCAGATGGAGAAGAGAAGGCTCAGGGGGGACCCGATCGCTGCCTACAACTGCCTGAGAGGAGGATGCAGCCAGGAGGGGGCTGAGCTCTGCTCCCAAGGAACAAGGGGTGGGACAAGAGGAAACCTCAGCTGCACCAGGGCAGGGTTGGATGGAGCTGAGGAGCAATTCCTGCCCAAAGGGTGCTCAGCATTGGAACTGCCCAGGGCAGTGCTGGAGTCACCATCCCCGCGAATGTTCACACCGTGGAGCCGAGGCCTCAGTGCCATGGGGCAGTGGTGGCCTCGGCAGTGCTGGGAACGGTTGGACCGGATGAGCTGGAAGGGCTTTTCCAGCCTGGTTGGTTCTGTGATTCTGTGATTCTCATTTTGTTCCAGAGTATCCACTGACTCCCAGAGGCTGGTACATTCTCCAGGAAGAACACTCAGACACAGACATGGCCAAAATGGAAAACATTGCAAATAATTGTGCACTTCCACTTCGTGTTTCTCAGGATGAAGCCATGTTCCACTGTGTAGTTAGGTGGGATTCCTCCAGCCATCTGAAAGTTGTGTGCTGTGTCTGATTTCTCTAGGCCCCCTCTGCACTTAGTGGAGGAGGAGGCATCTTTAGAAGGTGATGCCCTTAGACACTAAGGTTGGCTGGAAGAAATGGCTCTTCAATGGTGCTGTTCTCCAGAATGATGGAAGAGAGAACCTTGACATTAGATTGTCAGTATCAGGGAATGAAGCTCACATAACTAACTCCTGAAGGTAGGAAGCCATTTAGGTAGGAATTGTACCTTATCTAAGGAAATTTCTCTCTTGAAAGACTTGTAGGCTTGGGAAGAGGAAGGACATGGAGGAGCTGTGAAAGTCTTATCCCCATGAGTGCCAGGCTCATGGATTTACTACCTGGGTGGATTTAGATTATGCTATTAAGACAAACCATCATTTGCTTTACAGAGCCACCCTCTCCCTGTCAGAGCAGATTCAAGTGAGCATGAAGAGGACAAAAACGACAGATGGAAAATGGAAGCATCTTCTTACCTTCAAGATACAGGTAAACACCGTTTCAAAACTGAAGAGCCTGCGCTTGTGGCTGTGCCCTAGCATGGCACTGAGGCTTTCTCACTTGCTTTGAAATGGATGAACAGAGTTTGTCAGGCTGTTTGAATTGTGTGTCAGGTCATATTGAACTACAGAATAGGGCCTGTTGTATATGCTTGGTTTGTTAACAGAAACAGTCCATTTTTTACCCATCTATTTATCTCAGCAGGGTTTTTTCAGCTCTGGAGGAGATGCACAGCTCATCAATGCTGAGTTACATTATCTACACTTTCCCCAAAGCTCTTTCCTTTAGCTATTACAGTTTGATTTTGCTGATGGCTTCCATATGTGAAAACATGTATGGAAATACATGACCAAAAAAGCCTTTTCTCTCACTCCAATGAACCCAGCTCCTGGTATACCATGCTGAATCTGACCTTTGAGGCTCTCAGATATAGCCTGTGGAACAATACCATCTAGTGACAAAATGGTAAATAGCATTCCTGAGATCCCCAAGCAGTGGAATAAAGCAGCTTGTCTGCTATGGAGTCACCTTTTCAGGTCTTTCTCTTGCAGATTCTCTAATGACTAATAAGGGCTAAACTCATATTGTCACCTTTTCCACTCTGGGGATATTCACAGGATCTTTCTCCTCTAACCAGTTGTCTGCCTCATAAAACTGAGATGCTCTGCTACTCCCCATCAAGTTTGGTTCAAACAGTGTCATAAGGTCAGTTACTCAAGGGACATCTCCCCTCCTTCCCCATACACACACATGGATAAAGTACATGCAGACATAAGCTTTGTTATCTTAGAAACCAGGTTAAAATGGCGCTAAAGTATTGGTAGGAGCTGCTGCAGGCTGATGTGTTGCACATTCAGATGACATTTAGTTCTGAAATCCCTGTTTCCAGGAATGAACTGCCAGCATTGGCAGTGCCTGATGGCATAGGTTATACAATGGGATTTTGCTACTGTGGGTTACTCAGGCCTCTGTGCTTTCTTTTTTTCAGTTAAACATAAGGTTTTAGCTTTGGAGCTAATTTTGGTGTGATGCTTGGATTGTAGGTGGAAAGAAGAAGACTGGAGTCAAGGAGAAGGGCAGGATGTCTTGCTCAAGGGCATCTCGGCAGGTGAGGAGGTATTACTGGTTCTGAGATATGCCAGACAGGGTGGAATCAATTGCCATGAGCGTTCTGTCATTAAGGATGGCACAAGATTCAAGTGACATTAGTGGCCTTATTGTGCACTATCAAAATTCATAGAGGTGACAAAGAACGAGGGCACAGGGACAGAAGCATGAACTGGAAGTATTTAGGATGAAACTGCCTGTGATCAGCTTATTTCTTGCATCCAGCGCAAGGATTTTGTCCTGGTCTCTGGAGTTGGCACCTGTGAGTTACACACATAGACTGATGATATCATTGTCCCTCCCCCCCCTCACCTGTGTGTGTGTTTGGATTAAGTTCTGGAATCACCACCCCATTTGAGATTTGAAAGGTGTGTTTGTCTGCTGCCTAACATGCTCTTCGCCTCTCCTTCTCTGCCTCCAGACTATCCTTCCATGTGAGTCACAGGTACTTACTGGATCCTCTCCCTTTTTGGCTACCTCTCTAGGACAGGAAGAATTATCCCTCATGCTGCTGATCTCTTTCTCAGCAGTTGTTGGGGCAACCCAAAGAAGAGGGGCAGGCCAGACATGTAATCCTAGATAAGTCCAGTGGTGTGAAATCAGTCCTGTCCTGAAGGCTGCCCTGGCCAAAGCCTGAGTCAGAATCAGAGCTCCAGTTCCTGGGCTTGTGCAGAGGTTTTTTCAGTGACAGGGCAAATACGTGAACACCACCACACTTGCCACTTGATCCTCCTCCCATTCAAATGAGTTGAGCATCATGTGAGCTTGAATGTGCAGAGGCTGAATCTTTACAGGGTAAGTTAATGAGAGTAGGAAATTGCTACTAAAATTTTCCCCGCCTCTGTTGAAAAGAATCCCGGGGTGTCTAACCCAGACAGAGCTGGAGACTACAACCTCCTGTGTCATTCAAAAGGCATCTGTGAAGTATTTGCCTTGACTCTACATCTTAGAAATGAACTTCTGTGCCTAGGCTGGTATTTTTCAAACTCTAACCACATTTTTGTTTGGTGTCACATCCTCCAGTTTCCTTCTGATCGGTGTTTATTCTGTCATCTGTGTGAAAACAGGAGCCTTTTTTGTTTAGAGCTCATGATTGTCCCCCTGATTCATGCTCTGACATTCTTCTGGGTCTGTCACGATTGGAAGCAGCGCACCAGACACCTCTGTGCTTGCAGCATGTGAATTTCATTAGGCTACAGTAGCAATAGTGAGAGTTTGTGGAGGTGGTGGAAACAGCATTAGTTGCTGAAAACTGGGAAAGTCACTTTATCCATTGTATGCTTCCAAAGACTTCTAGAAAAAATAAATCCAGGCCCTCTGCCTGGTACATTCTGCATGGCAAAGGGCTTTTAATGTATTCTTTGATACTATTTTTTAGAAGTTGGCTAATGTTTCAGCCCATTTAAGGAAAAACCAAGTCAAGTCACTGGTTAAAATCATCAGTGTAAAGCCAGTGCAAAGAAAAATTTGACACTATTTTCCACATGAGAGGGACTTTCCCTTCTTTTCTGAGGGAAGTGGTTAAAACAAATGACCATTGTGTATTCCACTTGAATCAGGAAGCCAAACTGATGAGTGAAGTTTGTCTTTAAAAATGAGGACAAGCTTGAGTGGATGGGAAGTCCGAGTTAGGTATTATCTAACGGGGTCAAGTGTAGGTAAGATGGGTAGAAGCAGGGTATGAATGTAAACACCTTGGTGCTCTCCAAAATGTAGTGCACTCAAGCAGTAGTGTTCTCCAGCTGTCACACAGTGTTCAGAGCAACTCTCTGCTTTAAAGAGCTTTAAGGTCTTCAGAGTGACTTGCTTTCTCCTGGGTTTCAGGGTTTAATTAGCTTGGTGGGTTAGGGCATTGGGGAACAATGTAGCCCAGGTCATGGAGAGCTCCCTTTGGTGGACAGACATGAGCCCTTAGACTTGTGGTGCTAGTATGTGACTCTGAGTGTTAGGTTTCTACCATAAGATCGCTTTGTTCTAGCTTACCAAATGGTTGTTCATGTACCAACACTACTGCAGGGCAGAGAGGAAGGCTGAATGGAGAGGAACAGGCAAAGAGGGCCTGGGAAGGATTCCTGCCCTTCTGTCAGTAATGTAGTGGTAGCTGCTCAGCTGTCCATGGGGCAGCACCTCAGGGGCATGGGCTTAGAGGTGCTCTCCATACTATTAACTGTTGAGGCCATCATCTTCAGAACTAACTAAACCAATTTGGAGTGTCCCAGAATGTGATGTCTGTACAAGGATTTGGTATTCTAAACGTGCTGAGTTCAGAAATGGTGCCCACATTCAGGAGCCACTTTTGAAAATCAGACTGAGCTGGGTTGGAAAAGACCTTTAAGATCACCGGGTCGAGCCTTTACCCCAGCACTGCCAAGTCAATGTGGGCAAGCCCATTACTGCTCTTCCTCCAAAATGAACTGCTTTTTCCTTCTGATTCCTTGGTTATTCAAGCTAAAACCACTGCTGTTAGAACTGAGTTTGGTCATTATCTTCCTGACCTGTAGCTCTTCAGGAAAACCAGGAATGAAAGTATTAAAGGCTCATTTTTATCTAGTCAATATGGAAGAGGCAAAGGATGTGGATCTGCTGGAGGAGAAGCAGCTATTCCTGCCCAGTCTGGCTTTAGCAATGGCCATGAAGAGTCTCCACAGAGGGCTTTCCAGCTTGGAGACAAATTTACATGCACTCAACTGGCTTGTTATCTGCAATCTCATGATTGATGGTGCTTAGGATCAAATGAGAGATTGCCCTTTCCCAGCACAGCAGCTCTGCAATTAATCATCCAGCGTTAGACACCAGCATGTAAATAAGCCTACCTCTTGCTGGCTTCAGGAGAGTTTGGATTGCATCAGCCAAGGATTGGGCCCGTGCATTATCCTTATGCATCTCACTACTTGCCACTGGCACCCAGGAGCTGTGAGAAGATGGGGAAAATAGGGAATTGCTGCCCGTTGTTTCAGCTTGTAGAAATCTGCTGATGTGATTGGGGTCCTGCACTGAACTTGGGATAACTTTGTGAGTTCTTCAGAGGGCTGGAGCAGCTCTGCTCTGGCGATAGGCTGAGAGAGCTGGGCTTGGAGAGATGGGGCTTGGAGCAAGCTGCTCCAGTGGAAGGTGTCCCTGCCCGTGACAGGGGGTTGGAACTGAATGAGCTTTAAGGTCCCCTCCAGCACATACCAGGCTAGGATTTTGTGATTCTATGATCCCCTTATGTTCTTGTATTAAAGGATGTGTCTAAACATCCTTCAACATTCTTGTCCTCCAAATAGGTTTTGGTCAGCTTTGTCTTCATGTAGCAAACGTTGCAGTGGAATGAATCTGGAATGAAACAGAACTAGAAGATGAGTAAAATCTGACCATGTGGACGCCTCTGCAGACCTTTATCTCCCGTCAGGAAGCTGTGGGCTGAAGTTCTGGGGTGGTCCTCTGAGCACAGTCTCACTGCAGGGAGCTCTGAATCGCCCCTGTCCGAGCCTGCACCAGAGCTGGAAACGGTGTGGCCATATCAGTGCAGCACGAATCAGCCTCCCAAGTTTCTGGCTTCATTAGTTAGCACCAGACACTGCTTGTGCTGCTGGACTGGCTGTGCTTCTGCTACTAGACTGCTGTGGGACATGAGGAAGTGTGTTGACACTTGGCATTGTGTGTGGACATACCACTTTGGAGCAGTGATAGCTCAGGGACCTCTGCAGTGCAGCTCACTGCGTGCTGTAGGCCTGCTCCTGCCATGAGGATTAGCTCTTAACTGGAGCTGTCTGGAAGTCAGATGTCTAGGGAGGCATTCAGGCCCAAGTGTTGTAAGTCAGTGTTGGTTTAGATCTCAGAGGAGAGCTTGTCTAGCCTCCAGCTGCTGCTCCTCATGCGGAAAACTTGGCTACCTGGCCATGTCCTTTCTCCCAGGGACGGTGGCAGCAGGGGAAGCGAGTGTGACCAGAGTCCTTCACAGATGACACTCTGCAAGTAATACCTGTTGTGTTTGCCAGTGATCAGTGTCCCTGATGGAGATTCTTGTGCCTTTGGGGAGCTTCCGTGTTGTGCACATCTTCTGTCTGAAGGTGAAGGTCAGCACAAGGGGTTCAGTTGCAGAATAACAGCTTAGAGATCAAGACCTTTGTTGTCTGATCTTTCCCAGGCACACCACTGTTAAACTTGCCATGACAGCAAGCAGTTGAGGGGTGAAGCCTGCCATGTGCAGAGCAGTAGGAAAGCATTTTTCTGTGGCAATGTCATTATCTTGAACTTTTGCAGAAACAAAAAAAGAAGCAGCAAGGTTTATCTGTAACTGTCTATCAAGAGAGCTCTATCTGATGAGAAGTTCCCAGAACATTTTCTCCTCCAACCCAGCTGAGGCTACACAGACCCAAAACAATGAAGAGAGCAAGATGCAGAGATGAGCTTCCCTCTCTCCTTCCTGTGAGCTCAGGCCATTTTGGGAGGAGTGAGACAGGGAGGTCAGGAAATTCCTGGCTTCTCTCAATTCACGTCAGATCCTTAGCTCTATCTTGGGGCCATTCATCCCTTGCATGAGTTATCCCTGTCTAGCGTGCAGGAAACACTTTCCTAGTGATCTCCTCCCGCAGAGGTGAGGCCTGTCACCCCGGCCATCCAGGGAGAGGTAACCCTCGTGCCTCACATTCCCACCAGCTGCCCCAGGGACACCCGTGGGAAGCCGTGGCTGCCTTCACATGCGTTCCTAAGGGCCATGCAAGCAACCAGAGCCTCAAGAGGGATCTGCATTGATTAATGCTGGACACATCCAACATCCCAGGAGGGACTAAGCTGGGTTGCAGCCTAGGAAGCAGGAGGAGTGTCCGTTGCTTTTCGCCTCCTCAGTTATGATGGTGTAACCTTACTGTGGAATGCTTCTGTTTTGGGAGACGTGCTGGATTGGGGTCTGGCAATTGGCGTGTGCAGTTTGCAGTGGGATTGAGGGCCCTGGAAGAGATTGTGAGGAGAGAGATTGAGAAACGTTTTTCAACAGTTAGTTTTGATGAATTTCTCTTTTACACTCTGGGAAAATCTGTTCTTTGGTCCTTTAAATGCTACGAGATCTGTGAGGAGCAGAGCAGGGCTGTGAGGCTTCCAGTTGGCAGCAAAGGAGTTGCCTTGAATGTCAAAGATTGTAACAGTGAGCTATGGAAAAGGAAGAGGACCAGTGGTAGGCAGTGATGTGTTGGCACGGCTTCCTGGGGACAAAAATGTGGCAGGTTGCCACAGAAGCACCACACTGAGTGTCTTTCATTCTTCCACCTGCGTAAGTTGGCTTTCATGCGAAGCAGCATGATTCTCCTGCACACGTACAGATGAAGATCAGGATTAATTCCACTGATGTCAGTGTAATTGCTGTAGTGGAAACTGATACATACCCTGTGCTGCACATTTAACCACTGTGCCGCCTTCACAGCACCGCAGGGTGAGATGGGACGATTGGGGGTCATCGCCTCCAACCTACCTGCTCGAGCAGGAGCACCTTAAGCAGATTTCTCAGGAGCTTGTCCAGTCAGGTGTTGAGTATCACCAAGGATGGAGACTCCACAACCACCTTGGATAACTCGTGTCAGTGTTTGGTTGCCCTCATTATAAAAAATAACATGTCCTTACGTTTAAATGGGATTTCATAGAATCATGGACTGGGTCAGGTTGGAAAGGACCTTAAAGCTCCTCCAGTTCCAACCCCTGCCGTGGGCAGGGACACCTTCCACTGGAGCAGATTGCTCCAAGCCCGTGTCCAACCTGGCCTTGAGCACTGCAGGGATGGGGCCGCCACAGTTTGCAGCATCTGCGTGGCCTCCTTTGACTCGCTTTATTTCAGTCTGTGTCTGTTTCCTCTCATCCTTTCACTGGACACCATGATGTACCTGGTGAAGCTTGAGTTTTGCTGTATGTGGACAGCATGGAGCAGCCAGCAGTGGGTGGGTAGTTGGGAGGTATTGCCTTTAGCCAGAGAGAAATGGCACTTCAGGTCTTGGGGGTCAATCTAAAGAGTCACTGGCTTTGCTTTCTGAAAGGGGCAAGGGTTCTCGGGGCTCTTGAGTCAGTGTCAGCTGCAACTGAATTCACAGCATGCATCAGGCTTTCTCCTGTTAAAGTTCCTTGATGGTGATGGATATCCCTGGAGACTGTTTATCACGCTGACACCTGGGGATCATTTAGCCTTACTTCAGCAGTTAATCCATGTATTTCAGTCCTTATTCTTCCAGCTTGTTTGATGGAACTGGTCTTCTTGTGACATTAATGTGCTTCTGAATGCATCAGGATAGTTACAAGGTACAAACCAAACACTCCCTGTCCCTGACAAAGGGAACTCTTCTGAGGGCATAAAATCTGCCAAGTGCCAAAGCTCAGCATGGGGCAGGCCAGGGACAAAGAGGGACGCAGGCGAATGCTCTTGTGCAATTTTAGCTTTCCTACATAGGATGCCTTGGGAAGCAAAACACATGTCAGAAAAGCTGTAAATTTGCTTGGATTTATGCTGGGAATTTTTGGCCAGAATACATGGGGACACTGGGGATTGAAAACTGCAGCGAGCAAAAGGAGGGCCCGGTTTTGTCTGTCTAAGAATAGCAGTGGAGCTGTGGTCTGCTCATTCTGTTTCGTCCACCAGTCTGCCTTGGGAAAGCTTTAATCTAAGTCTAATCTATTTTTAGCCTGATATCTTCTCCAGACAACGTGCAGCTGTCCTGTGAGTTTGATGCCAGAAATCAGCAGCGCTGGTATGATTCACAAGCTCACTGGGTTTCACAGGAGAGCTCTGCGCCTGAATACTACTTTTTTACACGTAGTGCGGTGTGATAAACCAGGAGAGTCCAACTCACTGTGTGTTCATGCTCTGACCTGGGGCCACAGTCATAGAATGGTTTCATGGGACCTTCAAGCTCCTCCAGCTCCAGCCCCTGCCACGGGCAGGGAGACCTTCCATAGAGCAGTTGCTCCAACTCCTGTGTCCAACCTGGCCTTGAGCACTGCAGGGATGGGGCAGCCACAGCTTCTCTGGGCACCCTGTGCCAGCGCC
>JANRGW010029312.1:0-14535 GCA_024733675.1 Psilopsiagon aymara
GGGGGCGGGAGGAAGACAATACATCAGTAATCTTTTACTGGTGTTTCCCAGCCATTACAGCACGCTACTGCTTTTCACCTTGTAGTGCTTTAGACTGCAGTGCTTTCTGAAAGCAAAAGAAATCAAAAGCGACCTTTTGGGTGCAGCTATGTCTGGTGATACCCTGGTAGTCATAGAACATGTCAGGAGTGATACATACTCTTTTTTAGCACCATTTACTAAACCTGCAGAGCCACTAACATTCTCCTCATTACCTGATCCTTGAAAAACATTTTGAGAGGCTTTCCCTGTCCCCTTTTTACCTGATTTGAGTAAAAAAAAAAGCCTCTCCCTGGTATTACCTGAAGAAATAAGATTTCCAACAGGAACATAATTTTGCCTACATATGTCCAAGTAGCAACCATTACTTTTCCAAGTTCAACGGCACATGTAATGACTAAAATATATTACATGTTACTGTTCTGCATATATTAATAAATGGATATTTTCAAGAAAGCCTGACAAAAAATTACTGCATTTATGATATTGAGTGATAAAATTGTTATTCACTTGCATTTATCATTTTAGAAGGACACTGATGGCCCTTTTTTATCTCACTCTCTATGCAAACCATTACTAACAGTAATATCATTTCCATATTGTTCACAATATGTAAACTTTAGATTTATACTAATAACCCATCTTACCAATCAATCCCCCTGTGGTAGTTATTTCTATTAAAGAACTGTACCTCCTCAAAGGTTTTTGGGCTGGGGGAGTTACTAATGATGGAAGGATGCATGATCAGGAACAAATACAAGGCTGTGGTACCTGCAAACAGGATACAAATCCAAGATTAAAGAAAAAACAATTTAACACGTACATTTTTTTGGAAAGGCTGTACTCCTAGATGGAGTACCAGTTTTATTCTAAAACATGTCAGTGAGAGGATGCTGATTGATGTCACCTAAGAATCTGTGCTT
The DNA here is from genome assembly GCA_024733675.1 of Psilopsiagon aymara. NCBI lineage: Eukaryota > Metazoa > Chordata > Aves > Psittaciformes > Psittacidae > Psilopsiagon > Psilopsiagon aymara. The sequence goes on from JANRGW010029312.1 coordinate 963, forward strand.
TCTGTGCTTTTAAACTGAAGACGTTTAAAGAACTGTAGGTAGTTAACACAGAAACTGGAGTGCCAATGCAGAAATCTGCTTTTCACATTTTTAATAACTTTTAAAAACAATTATTGCTTTTTACGAGACTGTCACAAAAATAATTTAAAAATTTTGCAGTCAGTATCTACTGGGGATTGCAAATCAAACTGTCCATTGGGAAATTCTTGACTTGAAAAAAATGCTACGAAATAACAAGTTTCTATAAACAAGACACTTGTGGGACAGACAAGAACTTGCAGTAAAGAATCTACAATTGGAATAATGGCTGTCCTTTCGTCCTTCTGCATCAACAAGATCTTGTCTATCTTGCTGATGTCTTTATCAGTGTTACTCATTTTGATATGAAGCCAAAAAAAATCTGACACACACCTGAACCCTGCATTTTCAATATATGTAATGCCTGTTGTTACAACTTACATTATTATGCTGTATTTGAATGATATCTGAAAACTAAAATATGCTATTAGATGATCTAGATCTCCGCACTGTAGTCTCAGTAAAAAGTGATTAATCGGTATAATTATTTGGACTTACACAGTCTACCTTCTTGAAATGCAATAAAATCTCACCAGTTTTCTGGGGTCCTACAACCAAGAATTTTGGTAATCGATCACAGGTTTTTTCTTTTGACCAGATATCTTTGTGTCGTTTGTCATCACAGGGATTCTAAAACGGAAAAGAACAACTAAGAATTTCATTGGTAGTGAGATTTTTTACTAATGTACAAATACTTTTACCCAAAAATATTATTTTCCCTTATGACAGAAAACCATGCTATGTATTAAACTATTTTAGTGACTCAGAAATGTATCTGCAGTGTAACTGAGCTAGCAACTGTATCTCTTAAGTGTTTGCTTGTTTTTTTTTAATGAGACATGTAAGTTGAAGAAATGTAGATTTCATTCTACATGTATATAGTTGTCCTGGCTATCCAATAGACCCTGGGACAAGATAATTTCTCCTGTGAAATGTCAGTATGTTCAGTGAAATTGTGACACTCTGATCCCACATCTTCAGTTGTGGAAATATTTCAAAATCAACCGTTCAATTACGTACAAGATAGGAAGGCTTGAAATGGCCTTGAATAGTTATCTAGATATTGGCTTGAACAGTTACCTAGTTATTGGCTTGAACAGTTATCTAGTTATTGATGTTTTCTTTTACATTGCTGCAACAGCCACCATCCTATCCACGCTGTAGTTTTTAAACTGAAGAAATAAATGAATTATAATTTGTCTTCCCATTCACAAATATATATCCCGATCCTCCAGTTCAAATCAGTATGTAACACATGGTGTTATGTAACATTACATAATTTACATTATTTACATAATGTTTATGTAAATTTACTTAATGAAATCTTGGGTTTTTTTTCATTTGCTGCTTTACAACTGAAGCACTTTAGATTTGTTTTAGAAATCCTATTTGCTAACAGCTTTTGATACTGTTGTTTGCCAGCACTGCATTAAGATAAAGTTTAAAAAAAAAAGTAACTGCATTCAGATTCATGTGCATTATAGACAAAACCCACCACGAGCAGTATGTAATAGTCACTGTTACTTACAAAATGCCTTTTCTAAGTAACACTAATTTTTCAACTCACCTGGCTACAGGCTGATTTCCATTTTTAAAATTAATTCTCTCTTAATATTATGCAAAATTCTTGACTTTTTTCCTCCTAGTTCAATGTTTTATTCAATAACAGCACAAATTTCAAGATGCATATGTAAATCCAAATTTTCAATCTCACACTCAGATTTTAATAAAGTTTGCTCCTTAGACTATTTCTACCAAATACCCTCAACAGGATGGTATTTGGCATACACATTGTCACTGTAAGCACACGTACCTACAGCACTTGGACATTTCACTGAATTGGTGGGACTGTGACTGAGCATATGCAAAAAGAACACAACAGGGTTCACCACTTGCTGCAGTCATTTCCCTTTAGGGCCTGTGCTCTTAGTGATGGATGATGGACTGAAAATGTGTCAACTGCATGGTCAGTGCAAGCTTCAGCTTTAGTGGGTCTTTATATTCCTGATATTTTCAACTTACTCACTTCCGAGTGCAGGATAATGAAGCAGCAGAGTTGATAGCATCAATGTATTATGTGCTGGTAAACTTGTTTGGGCAGTTCTCAGCCTTTTGTGAATAACCTTCCTCTTTATCTAATCTATTTTTACTTGGCTAGTCAGTTTTAACATTAAGGTAGCCACAGTCTTAATGCTCTTCTCTCTTTTTGGATGCCCTCTTCTCCTCACATCCTTGAAGAAAAGTTAATTTCTTTAATGGCCAATTGCTGAAGTATGCGTATACATTTCTCTGTCAAATGCTTCACGTCTGTTAGCTCCAAAAGGAGAAGAGAAATAACACAATATGTCTTTCCTGCACCTCCTGCATTTCAAAAAGTGAGTAACAAATAAAATGAAAGGTAGTTTTAATTACACAGCTTAATACATATTAATTTTGCAACCTTTTATGGAGATGTGATTTGAGTGAAACAATCAAGTACACTGAAGCATCAGTGAGCTGCTTAATGGAACCAACTAGCAAATCTAAAAATATTACTACTTTACAATAAACAGAAGCAAAGAACTTAACAAAACCCACCATCAAGACAATTTTTTTTCTGATCTTGTCATCATCAAACCTGCCTACCTGCCAGAGAGGGTCCTTCTGCTCAGGGAACAGTTCAAAATACTTGTGGGCCAGCTGAACCGGAGGAAGAGTTTGCAGTTTCAGGTTTGTCCACGTATGAACAAAATTGGCCAGGTTCACAAAGGTGTATAATCCCAGGCGGTCGTTTCCGTAATTGGACAAATGTGTCATGAAGATGCTAATCTTTAGAAACAAAATAAAGAGAGCAGACAATGATTCTTGGTATCACTAGATGGCAGTGTAACCACAGATAACATCAATTTAAATTGCCTTTTGCTCTTAGTGCTGCAAGACTTTGAGGACATTCACATAGATCTTGCTGTCCTTGCTCTTTGTGAATTACATCCTTCTTCTCAAGCCAAGTCCATGCAATCAATGAAGAAAACTGGGGGATAGGTACTACGAGCTCTGTGTGAACTAGGATATACAATCCTACCCTGCAGTTGTACAGTATTTACATGTTTATGTAAATTTTCTTGATGGAGAATTCAACAAAAACAATACCCATAGGATTACTGCAAGTGGAATATAAATGTGTTATTAAAAATGTGAATTTTGGTTTTGTGGAAGAGTAAAGAGCCAGAGACCAAGAGGACAGCTGACCCCTACTGCTGTAAATTGAATCTCATTGCTCCAAAGTTTTGCAGGAAAAATAGCGCATCTTTTCTACAAGACTATTCTACATGCACTGGGAATATAGTCATATATCGTATGAAGAAACAAACAAAATCTGAAACCTGAGTACTTTCAATTAATAGTGCATAAAATAGAGGGTTATCAGTTGTAAGGCTACTTATATCTGCTCTTTTGACACCTTACTGTGAAAGTGCTACTTGGATAAATCCTCCCCAGTACATCCTTTGCTCCAACTGCACTCTCACACTCCTAACAAAAGCAATACCTATTGTGAAGGTTTCTCACAGGAAGGGCATGTTTGGCTACAACTGATCATGCCAATGAGTGGGGCAGGAAGACATAGACTGCAAGGATGGTCTCTCAGGGACTGAGGACGGGCTGAAGACTGACATCTCTGTTTTGCAAAGTGATCCATTTTCAAAGTAGTACCTCACTGATGAAAGTCTGTTCTTACACTAAAATCTGCCAATGCCTGCCTTTAGCAGTGATTTTTTTTTTTTTTTTTTAATAGAACTCTCCAAGATAATTTTTCTAGACTAATTTTCATTAAAATATTAGAAATGTGACTCTTCTATAAGTAAATCTGCTAATGCCATGAATGGGCAATTTCTGTTTAAAGTAAAACTTGATGTAAGCCACTTTAAAAAGAAAAAGGCTTATCATGACCATAATTGTGAAATTTGTTCAAGAACTGAAGTTAATCTTTTGTAAAGGAATCCCAACCTTCAATTTCAAAAAGGAAAAAGAAAATAATTAGAACATGGAATCTACAGCTGTATTATTTTGTTTCCGAATATTTAAAACACTGTCTTCCTTTGACATTAAATATTCAAAGCTACCAAACTTCAATTTTTGAACTCCTAACTCTGCCACTACAGAATAGTAAGTGGGAATTCACATTCTGTGAATGGATACAGAAAATGTGTTTTATTAATAGTATAATTTGGTGACTCCTCTTGGCATATAAAATAAGCTGAGGGCTTCAGTTTGTCCAACTCAAATAAAATTAGAAGATATACACTGCTAAATTATTAGGATACTGTTGTTCTTTTCAAATAGGACTGAGTTAAGAATAACCCAAACCCTTCCTGTTAAGTAACCAATAATAAACATTTTGCCAAATGTATATAATCATTTCAGGTTTCCTTTTTCATTTCAGCTCTTAAAGCAGTAACAGACCAGCTATAGAGCTACATTGTTCTCAATAAATATACAATTGGAGGGTTTCCACAAAAAAGGTTAACTTGTTTTCTTGATAGCCTCTTTCTTTCCTTCACATGGGCTGACATTCATAATGCCAGTTCATATCCTGGTAACTCTTTACCTGCCAACATTTACAGCACTGCTATAGGAAGAAAAAGCAAGAGAACTTGGAAAGACTTCTAGTGTGGGGAACATATGCATTATTTTTTCCCTGAGGAAAATATGACCATAATTTTAAGAATGTTGGAGTGGAGACTGAAAAATTGATTGGACATAGTATCATGAATAATTTCCAGCATATGGAACTGTGTCAACGAAGGGGGAAAACGTATCATAAACCTTAATTCCCATTTTAAAGTTGTTGTTGGTTTGTTCGGTTGTTTTTTTAGTGTCAAATTGTTATTTATCAAATGCTAGTAAATCTTGAAAAGAAGTCCATACTTAGCCTAACTATATGGCATCAAAAATATTACAGATCAGCTGAAACTATCTTCCAGAAAAATCTGAAAAAAAGGTGTCATCCCCCCCCGTTGATAATGTAGAAATTCGTAGTAAATTCAGTATCAGCATCTGTGTAAAATTGGTCAACTATAATCCTGCGCCTTACAGAACAATGAAATATTACTGATCCAGGGCCCAATTCACCTTACCTTACCTGAGAATTACTAACTTTTGCTTTCAGCTGCAAAAGGTCTTTACAGGCTAAGCTAGCAGCCTGTGTAGCTAACAGGAGCCTAACGCTGCAACGGTCTCATTCCCATTAGTCTGAGAAGGATCGTGAACCACTGCACACCAGAGATCCCTGTAAGAGGTGGCTTACAGTACACGAGGCCAACCTGCCAGCCACCCTCTCATACTCTAGGGGAACTCCTGCGAGTTTGTCGACAACAGCTATGCAGCCATGGCACTGGTAGAGAGATGTATAAGCTGATCCTCTGGTTTCCCTGGCTACAGAGAGAAAATGATATCCAAGTGCCATTTTGAGGGACTTCACCTTAGTGCTGGCCCAGAGTTGCTACCCATTTCCCTGCTTTCCCACCAAGCTTGCAGAAGGATGAAAATTCATATCATTACTCCTCCATTTGCAGGTGGGCAGTTCCACATCAAGATAAAACATAATTACTACTTTTTGTTTTCTGTACTGAGTTATGATGCTTTGCTTTGCTCAATCATAACACATTCTGTTTCTTTCAAACAAGTTCTAACTAATGAGAATGATTACTCTTTCTGTGTCAACTAACAGCATGCTTGGCTATTAAATATTCTCTTAAAACCACTCTTGATGAGATATAAAAATAATGCTTTGTGGGCATCTCAGAAGACCAGTAAATAACAGTATTTGTTCAATAATCTTGCACCTCTGTGAAATGCTGTAAAATACAAATAGAGCTTCATAAATTTCTTCATTCCTTCTTCAAAAGGGAAGCAGCTGTGAATGGATTTATATTTACTGTAACAAGCATTTTTGCCTCCCTTTCAGTTAAAAAGAGCTTATTTGACTTCATTATTTCCAGCCCTCTTCTGAAATAATTTTCTTCGGGGCATCTCAGCATTTTCTTTATCTCAGTGAGAAAAGGATCACCCGTTTTAGTGGTTCCTCATAAACAAACTATCATCTTGGTTGCACTTCAATGCACATTCTCCACAGGATTTAGTATCTTACATGCTGGGACTGAAAAGAATGCATGCAACTTTTAAAATGATGGTTTGGGACTAAATCTGGCCTCTGGGCAGCAGCTCCTTTCTTGCTCCCACACATTTTCAGAACAGAAGAGCAAAAGCGCTTTCCTGTACTCTGCTTTATAGGCAGCTGTATGACCTACTCCTTTCAGCTTCCTCTCAGCATTTCCTTCCCCAGAATGAAAGGCAGAAGGCTATTTCTGTTTGCTCTCTTTCCCAAACTCCGATATTTTTTTCTGCAGTTCTGACTAGTACTGCAGAGGTGTAGGGAAATGAGTACAAGCACTCAGGAGAAACAGCCTTTATCTTTCTGAATGCTCATTCTAAGCTGCATATCTCCTTACTACAACAACCCTTCTCAATTAGAGTTAATAGCTTCTAGGTCAAGAAATTAGAGTTGAGACTGACACTGAGTCACTGCTATTTAATTATGTGTATCAAGAAAAGATGAACCAGCATGATCCAACTTACATATCAGGAACAGAGAAAACAATAGATGACTGACAAACAACTTACACAAAAAGAAAAAAATGCAACAAGCTGCCCAGCTTCTAATGAGGGATGTTATTTTTACAGGCTGGATATATTAAAACATATTGACCACTACAAAATCGAAACTACTATGATGCTGCACCTATTAAAATTATACAGTAAGGACACTACTAAGCGTCTACAGTCTTGATAATTCGTTGTTGGTTTCCTGACAAAACCAGTCTGCCTCTCAAAGTAATGACATTACCCTTAATTCCCAAGTGTGAGAAGCCCCTCTTACCACGTTTGTGCAAGGTTTGTGTTTCTGGTTTCTTCCCCCTCAAGTCAAGTGGTCTCTATTTTTTGGAAAGACAGGGATGAAAGAAACCATTCAAGGACAGTGGTAAATACTTCCCCCTCCCCCCCCTTCTTCTTACCAAATTCCCTGTGATGGTCTAGAAGGTTGAATTATGAAGCTTCTCTACGTTGGGACAAGAGTGATTTAGCAAGACTAACTGCTCTGATGGAAAATTGTAACAGAGTGGATATCTTTGTGCTGGGCAACCTGCAAGTATTCCCACTTCCTTCTTGATGACCTGATAAGCAAAATGTACGTTGCTCCATACTTAAATTCCGTTTTACACAAAACATTTTGCAGATGAACAGATTGCACTTATACCCCACTATTATTATTCTTCATACTCCTTTACTGTTTATATCTCCTGAATGTCATACTGCATCAGGAGGACTTTCTGATTTGGTTTCAGTTACAGTAATAATGCAGGAAAGAAGTGGTGATGTCTACAGAAGAGTGAAACAAATGAAGTACAAAAGCTTCTAGAACAGTGACAAGCCTGTAGAACAGTAGACCACTAAGCCAGGGGTCTCCAAACTTTTCTGAGGGCACACACTTATCTGTAAAAGTTTTCTGAGCATGCATGCTCAACATATGTATATTTATTTATAAGTTATATACTCGTAACATTGAAGCTCCAATATGTATTATTCTCCCACTTTGGAGACTGCATTAAGCTGTCAGGTTTGGACTGTGACCTGAGGGCAGAGAGGACTCCCTTTTCAGAAGGCAGCTCTACCTTCTTTGGCAAGCATCAGGAAAGGCAAGGGAGGACTGACACTTGCAATGACACTGATGCTGTTAAACAGCACATTTTTTTTTAACTACATATGAATCTGTTGCAGGCAATTGAAATCAAATAAATTTATATTATTAAACCAGTCTTCAAGGTGCTTTTGTCATGAGCACTGTGTCACCCTCCAATCTGTGCAACAACATTAAAAAGCAATATTGAGGCCCCCCAACTCAATGAAGTTAAGCACAACACTTTAAAATAAAGTTAAATTATGACTAACAAATAATTAGGATGATCTCTGCTAGGCACTAGAACCAGATGCATTACCAATTTTGTATATTGCTGATATTTTAGCTACTGAACAAATGTTTACAGGCCACAAGAGTACATCTAACTCTCAGAATGCCTATATTCCAATTAATCTGGCACTGTGTACACTCTGCAGTTCTGATATTGTCTCTGTGTTACTCTGAACAGTTTTGTTTCAGGTATACAGAGAGCAAATAACAGCTGGTTTTGCTCCATTACACTAACAAAGTGACAGAATAATGAATCAGATTGCAGTCTATCCTCTATCTACAGTTGAAAGTCTATCTATAGTTGAAAGATATTCCTTTTAGACCTGTATGTTTCCAGAAAAGCTGTGTTCAATTCCACCAGTGTGATTCCAGCTTGCAACCCCAGCTTGTCCTGCTGGCTTCACAGCTGACATGGATCTGCCCATTTGCAAAGACAGCAAGCAACTAGATGAATTTGATTTACATAGAAGTGTTTCCACTATAAATAGCCAGGGAAGACGTAGAAGAAGAAACAAAATTGCCTATTCAGTGGACTTCTGAATTATTAATCCAACAGGAAACCCAGTTTATTTGCAGCTGTTGCAAAAACTTTCTTGCCTTTCTCTGTAAATTATGCATTACACGTTTTGGCAGTACTGTCCAAGAGATTTGCTTCACTAACAGCTGTAAATCACTTGTACAAGGCTTTCCAGGGGAGAAGAATAATCATGGTATCTTAGAAAGGTAAAGTTTTCTTATTGCCCAGAGTTCCAAAGCATTTATTGTACACTGTTATAAGGAATCACCTCTAATGAGACAAGTAATCCTGTCTGTTCCACAGCCTTTCCCTGCTGCCTGCTTATTTAGGATTTTTAAAAATTTTGTCAATTCCACCCACAAAACAGCAGACTCTGAGCGATTTTTGTAGAACAGCTAGCAAGGCAAAGAGTACTTGTATTTTGCAGTCAACAAAAATGCTAGGCAAAACAGAATTCCTCCCCTGCCCCAATTCACAGTAACTCCCTAAACTATTGCTGGAATTCTCGAGTTCCCAAAATGGGCATGAGTGGGCAAAGATCAGATGATCATGGGACTGGAGCACCTCCTGTATGAAGACAGGCTGAGAAAGTTGGGGCTGTTCAGCCTGGAGAAGAGAACCTGCATGGAGAACTCAGAGCAGCCTTCCAGTATCTGAAGGGGACCTACAGGAATTCCAGAGAGGAATTCAGGGACTTCATCAGGGACTGTAGCAACAGGACAAGGGGTAATGGGTTTAAACTTAAACAGGTGAAGTTCACGTTAGATATATGGAAGAAGTTCTTTACTACGAGGGTGGTGAGGCACTGGAACAGGTTGCTCCACCCCTGGCAGTGTTCAAGGCCAGGCTGGACAGAGCCTTGGGCAATATGGTTGAGTGGAAGGCGTCCCTGCCCATGGCAGGGGTGTTGGAACTAGATGATCTTAGAGTACTTCCCAACCCCAACTATTCTATAATTCTACGGAACTGTTGCCTTTCTCACACACCCATGAGATGGACCAAGCCCGCTGATTTGAACTAGCACTGACTATTCATCTTGTTCAGGGTCACATAAAGATACAGTTAAGTCTTGCTGATGCTCATATAAACCCTCTCATCTTTAGTGCTAAAGGAGGTAATTGCTCCACATTGCTGCAAATCAATTAGCTTAATAACAGCTCTACTCACTGTAACCTGGGAGAGGTAAAAATGAGAGGAAAATACTACTTAGGACTAAATGCATACAAAGATTACAATTATTTTAAGATCAGTTAGACACATGGCCTAAAACGTTATCAGTCTTCCCTCTTGATCGGTACTGCTGTAATCATATGGAGAACACACAACTGGCTACACAGTAGTTTCATTGTTGGGCTGTCAACCATTTGAAGGCTTTCACCATACTCCTCTTCACAGGGCATTTTCCCTTTTCTTTAGATCTGTAGACACATAGTACTTTGTAAGGAAGTGTGTGAAATGCAATTACTGTATTCTGTTCTGTTTTCTTTGGGTCAGAAAAAGTATAGAATGTTTTCATGAACTGTTGCTATCCTTTATACATTGACCTTGCAAGATAGCAAAGCTCTCCATCTGTATCTTCAATAGTTCAAAGCATATTTCAGGACTGGGTTCCGTGTGCCTTCTACAGAGTTAATCTGAGACACCTTAACTGATGCTACTGGAAAAGAAGCAACACATAATATTGTTTTACACCACATCTCTCAAATTGCAGTCTTATATGAGGAAAAATTAGGTACACTAGATTACTTGGATTTTAGAATCAAAATATACCTTCAATATCATCATTTGAAAACTAAATCACACAGATTAACAAATTGGAATAAACTTCAGGAATAAAATCTAAAGAACCAGTAGAAAGCAGATGAGAGATATTCCATTTCATACTGCTTCACTGATTTTATTATTGAAACTTCTTTATTGAAACTTTATTATTGAAACTTTATTATTGAAACTTTATTATTGAAACTGATTTTATTATTGACACTTAGAAAAATAGCTAGTTTTTGACATTAAAAGAAAATAAAACTAGTAGATCTGTCCTGTGTTTGGCCTGTTTATCTAGTGCAGCATGCTGCATACAGAAGCAGATGGCATTAGAGCTATGCAAGAGAATAGTACAGGATACTCTACTGCTGGGAGAGGTGTGAAAAAATCCCCTATGAAATTCTTCCCTGCTTTCAAGGGTTAAATAAAACATAAGTTTATATGGAATCTATGTCTTATCAACTACCACAGGCAAGAAAATCCAACCAAATTTAATTCTGTATTTCAAATTTTCATAACTTTGTGGTGTCAAAAACATTACCTTGAAAGAAGATCTTGATATAATTCTCATTAAAATGCTCATCCTCATTTAACTGGCTATCCTCTGGTTTTCTGTTTTGAGACTGCTAACCAGAATTTACTGTCTAGGTTCTTCATGCAACTTCAAAGCTGTTTCCATTTTTCATCTCTTTTCAAATATAAACAATCTTGATCATTTTGATTTCTCTTCAAATTGAAGTCTTTCCAAGTCCTTCATAGTCCTCTTCAGTCAACTGCTTTCAGTTTTGCATATAAGATTGAGTCTATGGAGCATTCTAGATGAAGTTGTACCATGGATTTCCACAACTTTATTATGCAACTCTCTGCATTATTTTCAACTCTATTCCTTCCACAGCATGTCAATGCCTTAAAGAATAAGGGACATCAATATACCTATGTATTATCCATTTTGGGAAACTAAATATCTAGGTACTTATAGTTGAGAATATTACTTAGCTGACATTGTAATCATTCCTAGGTAATGTTTCTTCTTCTTTTTCATCAATGAAAAATAATGTTTAGGGATTGCCTCATAACATAATTTTTGCATCCTCTGAAAAACTGTGTTTCACATTAAGATAGCCCAGCTATTTTAATGAAAACACAGAAAAGCTTATCAAATCCAAACCCGCTACTTCATAATTAGATAAATTCCTAAAGCTACTTCAGTTTTCATTTTAATGCATAAATCTTTGCCCACCCCTGACTTTCACATAATGGTATAAATACATATGCAATACTTAAAAAAAAAAACCCTACAAAGATGCAAACCCTACTCTTGAAATTGGTTACATGCCAGGCTGATGCTTAGAACTTTAGAACCTGTTTATAAGCAGATATTAAAACCAGATACATCATCTTCTCAAAGACATTCCTTAAAAGGATTACAACAATTTGTCTTAGGAAATATTTGCCTCATATACATTTGCAGTTGTTTTTAGAAAACAGTGCATTTAACTTCTATTATTTTAGCTGTGTTGGTTTTGGGATATCACAGTTCTCAGAATTAGGTGATCGTACAATCGACACTGCAATGCACAAATCAAAGACCTGACTGCAATATATAAAAATACATTACTGCACTCACATTCAAAGAGGTTAGGCAGCCATGATCAAACTTATTATTGTTTCACTGCTTGTCTTGTCTTTCCCTCCCCCACCCAATTCTTTTAATTTGAAAGGCTTATGCCTTGACCAACCATATTAAATTTTGCTTTTTCCCTACTGTTGTAAAATGGTAAAATAGTTTTTGGCTGAGTTGTGGCTGTGTTTCAATACAGAAAACAGTTTGCATTGACCCAAAATGTTACTCTATGTCTTCCTCTAAAGTGACATTTGTTAAGCCGTTAGTTAAAATCCATATATTGCCAAAACTGTTATGGTACCAATACCCTCCATTCAAGGAATTTTCCAGATCTCCCCTCTGTTAACATTCTGTGCCTGAATTGATATCTATTACTGAAGTTCAGGCTGGGACTGCTGACATCCTCTAGAAGGAAGACAACTTACGCTGAAGAAGGGAAGTTTTATTTCCTAAATTTTGCTATGTGAACATGAAAAGGCAAACAAACCACAGTAACTCCTCTCAAAGAACCAAAACCGTAGTCTGAAGGAAGCTGATGCTGGAAAAATAGACCTGCACATCAAATGCTGAAGTAGCTGACAGAAGCTTTTTCTCCTTTGCACTTCCATTAAATTACGAAAGATTAAAAAAGGGCACAAAAATATTTAAGATATTATTCCAAAGGATTTCAGTGGAAATATTTTTGTTGCCTTTGGTATTCATAATGATTTGGAATCCTAGTGATTACATTTGTATAAAATGGGTACATTTATTTATATGTTTCATTTGGACTTGATGAAAACAGCCCCTAAAAGCCTGTCTTAAAGGACAGTTTTGATGCCACGGATCTAGTCCCATGCCATTTTTGAGTACTATTCTGTTCTCTTCTATCAGTAATTCTGTAGTTTCATAGCTTTGTTTGTTGTTTATTCTTCTCTTAAAGACAAATAAAAGGTTAATTAGCTATATTCACTGTGTGGTCCATTTATTTGCATCATTTTTCTGAAGCTACTATGAATCAGCACTTGAAATTCTCAAAACAGAATTAAGCATATGCACTCCTTGCTTGCAACTTTCTCAAATGAGTGTTCCCAACATTTCTGAATACAAATTTTTCAGAAGAGGAAAATGGACTTCACCTGAGGTGTTCATCTCATAGTAATGTCAGTCCTTAACACCTGAATTCTTATCTCAGGGTTCTTATTTTATTCAAAAGTAGAGAGCAACATGAAAGGCTGCTGCTACTACTGCATTACTGACAAAAAAGTCAAGAAAAGTAGAAATCATCCTTGTATAACTGACAATATATATAAAATTAGACCTTAAGTTAATTAACTGAAAAAGCAGAATTGCTCACTGCAACAAATCATTACTGTTTGGGAGACCCAGCAGATTAGCCTTGAAGCATTCAGTAATTTTTCCTTTCATTGTTTTTTTAAAAACATTTCAAAAATTACACTGTACTTACTGGATTGAGAACCACTGTGAAGAACAACTCTCCTCCTTGGATACTTTTGTCTAGCTCCTTTGGGCCTCCAGGATACTCTTTATAGAAAATTGTGTGGGTGAATAAGCCACACGTTTGCCTAGGAAGGACCTGAATTTA
>JANRGW010029313.1:1498-12588 GCA_024733675.1 Psilopsiagon aymara
AAGGGCTGTCAAATATTGGAATAGGCTGCCCAGGCAAGTGGTGGAGTGACCACCCCTGGTATATGTGTAGATATGGTGCTTAGGCACATGGTTTAGTAGTGGACTTGGGAGTGCTAGGGTAACAGCTGGACTCAATGATCTTAAAGGTCTTTTCCAACCTAAACTATTCTATTAGGTTTTCCAACCTAAAACATTCAATGTGATGAACATTTAGTTCATCACAGTACTAAATGTTCAATGATGACAATGTAAGGAAACCCATACAGAAACAATTTTGTTACAGACAGAAGGCATGACTAAAGGGATTGCTGCAACTGAAGTTAAAGAGTTCTGAAACTTACCACTCTGCAAGAAGATAAAAGACATCAGGAGTTGTTTTCCCACTGAATACCATCAGTGATCATTTAGACAGAAAAATAAGAAGATTTAACCAAACAAAAAATACTGAAATCAAAATGCATCCAGCATGGAACAATACTGCAAGTGAAGAGGTGGGAACAGCTATATTCTGCATGCACAATTTCACAAATTATGGTGTTTGCCAAAATGGAGATGCCAGTCTTGAAACACAGGAGAGGCCTAATGCAAGAATATACACACACTGATTCACTTCAGCCTTTCTATCTGCCACACTTCATTAGTTGCAGTGGAAAAGCAGTCAAGGTACAGGAATGCTCTGAAAGGTGAAAGTAGAACTGCAACCACTCAAGTACAACTTTGGTCATCAGGAGGAGCCTGAGCTGTTCCATGAATACAGACAATGGGCACCACTGAGGGGCATTTGCTGAATTTTCTAAAGGAAACTATTATGGACTTGCAAGCAAATTTGATAAAAATTCAACAGAATTTAATGAACATTTAGTAGTTCCAAAATACTTTACCTTTAAGCTTTTAATATCTTATATAAATTATAATATTGATGCTAGTTACTGTATTTTAAACTTTTTTTAATATTTTCAGCCTAACAAAATATAAAAGGCCTTACAACAAAAGACTAGACCTGAACAATTCCGTATGTAAACCTACTAATTCCAGACTGCTTTCTTCCCCCCTTCCTCCAGAGCTGTAGACTTTAATAAACCAGAAAGAAGAAAATTGCTTCCTTTCCAGTACTTTCTGGACAGAAGTACTAGCTCCCAAGAAGAATGCTAACTGTAGGACAGCAGTAAGGAAGGAAAAGCAGGATTTTTTAGAGCTAGGTAAATACTAGGAAACCAGGATTTATTTCCATGCATTCGAACACAGGCCAGATATTGTTGTTACTGTATCTATGTGATGCAAGAGCTTACACCTAATCAAAACAAGGTACCTGGTAGAAAAGAGTCAGATAAGCCAAAGAAAAAAATCAGAAGGTTGGTATTTGAAGTTTCTTGCAGATCCAAAGTAGAAATATTTTTCTCTTCCTTCCCACCTCAGTATACTAACTAAAACTTGCACTACCCTTCAACCTTGCTTTATTCTATTGCAGCACTTTCTTCCTTCTCTCCCTTTCACTGCATTTAGTAAGTCATTATCCTGAAATCAGATCTGACTGGTTATTTGGATTGCATGATATTATAAAATTATAAAACAAAAAAGGTAAAAAGCTTTTTGGCTTATCAATATACAGTCTCTTTCATATCTTGTATTTGTTTTGCTCTCTCAATACACCTCTGTCTTCGCACATCTTTCTGCCGTACACACTACAGATTCTTGTCTTTGCATCTTCTGTTTGCTCTAGTTGATTTATTTTTGTCTTCTCATTCCACCTGAGCACATGCCTGCAAGTCTTTGTGTTCTATTACAAATAAAATACCAGAGTATTTGACAACCCAGTGCTAGTTCATGGGCTTATTAACTTACATTCATGCAGACAGAGAAAATATGGGTTGAACTGATACAAGTTCTGCAGGGCTGTAGAGGAAATCTCCTGTAGTGCGCAGAACAAAACTACCTACCAACTTTAATAGAAAAAGAAACCACTGCAGGGTGGCTCTACTCTGGAAAAATATAATCACAGATGACAGTTACAAATCATGATCCAAAGACAGAAAAGAGTAAAAATCTGCATGGCCACTTGACTCATTTCCATATTTAAGAGTTTAATCAAATAGTTCCTGAACTGCACTAGGGAACACAGCCACATTAACAGTGTTCAAAGAGATCTGAGACCTCTGAGGTGCCTTATCTATTGCTACCACAATTGAAAATTAAGTACTGCAAAGGGCTACACTCTGCACTCAGTTTCTGGAAAAAGTTCATCAAACTACATTCACTTTTTTGGGAATTATAGACAACAACTATGGAACCTATTCATCTAAGCAGGAGGACACCTAATGTACCCACACACACATAAGGAGGGGAAAAAACAACTGTTGTCACAGGATTTTTTACTGAAGGATTCTCATTCACATGCTACAGCTTATGTGCTGTATTCAGAACAGATTTGCTTAGGCAAAACATCCACACTTCAGTATACATAAACCTTGTACACTAAACCCAAGCCAGATTTAATAACACATTCTAAAACACAACTTCCCCCCCCCCCCGCGAATGCTGTGGATTCGGGATTAATATGAAACAGAATTGGTTTTGTTGCATATCAACATTCTGAAACACTTATGAAACAAACCCAAGAGAACGAAGACTGGCACACTTGTCTTCCTCTTTGGATGAGAAGACACTTTCTTATGAATATATTTGAGGCATTTATATGAACACATAACACAAGAGAGGTTGTCAGTATGAAAGGTACACAAATTTAAATTTAAATACACAAATGTAAGTAAACCTTTAGTCTCACACATATCCAATCTAATAAAATATTTTCTCTCCACTCCTCAAATTGATTTCACACCACTATTCTCAAAATAGGTATACTGCTGCATAATGAAGTGCAATTTGGAAGAAATTAGCGCATTTTCTAAGCAAGTTAAAAGAAACTGATTAATGTCTTAAAGTAATATAACAGGCATACCATGGAAACATCTTGGTGTCACTGTTAGTACTCCAGCTTCTAAAAGAAAATAATTGCATGTCAAAACAAAACATATATGAAGAACACCTATTTATATATTACCTTCAAACGACTGGACATATCTTCACAGCAGCTGCTCATCGCTTGTACGTCTTCATTTATACTCTCAAGCTCCTAAATAAGTTCAAATATCAGTGACCGTGACTTAAATCAGAAATGCCATTCCTAGGCCTAGCTTCATGCCACCAAAACAAGATAGTCAAGCTACAAGGAACAGATCTGCTCTAGACTCCCTGTTAATGGAGAGAATGTACCTCTAAAGATCAGCATTCACCTGGGATTTCAATCTGTTTGAAACATCACCTCTGTCTGAGCAAGACTTTTCATCAAATGAAATTATGATGAAATGGGTTTACTGTAAAAGCACATTTGTCCTGGAAAGTCAAAATCTCTCGTAATCTTTTTTTCTTGTTTAAATTACATAGCAATACTCTTCCAAGACAGCTCTAGCAAGACAGCTAGTCACGCTAAAAAATGCTACCTCTTTAACTTGCTTGAATATGTGAACAAATTCTTCATTTATGGCTAAGCTTCGTCGCTCAATGTCTCCACGCAAGTTTCTTCGGGTGCGCAAACTGTTTTCAACAAAAAAGGTTGAGAGAGCCTTGAGTGCTTCCAGCATTTCCTAGAAAATGAAACAAAAAACACTTTAATTTTCCACACAGTTACAAAGAAGCTGGTTACATTGTGTGCAACCATCCCAAATCCATGGTCTTATAAAAACCAACCAAACACCACCATTACTGAGTTTAGACAAAAAACTACCTAAACACAATCCATAGCAGTTCATAAGAGAGCAAAATAACTGCTGAGTTTTTCTTATTATATAATCAATCAGGCAGGAAAAGACCTTTAATATTAAGTCCAACCATTACCCCAGGACTGCCAAGACCACCACTAAACTACATCACTGAGAGCCTCATCTACACGGTCATGAACACTCCCATGGGTATTGAGTCCATCACTTTTCTGGGCAGCCTGTTCCAATACCTGATTACCTCTCTGTGAAAAGATTTTTCCTAATATACAAAGAATATACTTGTATGCTACAACACAGAACTTTGACTACGATTTTAGAACAGCCTTCATCAGTAAGATCGCATTCGGTTAAAGCATGCGCTAACCTTGGTTACAGAGCATTTAAACCAAACAAGCCTGAGACCCGCGCCCGAGCTAAGCAATACAAACCTCCCTCCGATCCGAGGGGATCGGGCAGGTGCTCGGCATGTCAGCGGAGCCGCAGCAAGGAACCTGACTGCTGATGAGCGCTGCAAACGTCAGGCTGCGGCTCCGCAGCGGAACTGAGGGTACGACCGGGCTCGCTTCCCAGCCCCGGAGCCTATCGGGGCTCGCTGCCCCTGACGGCTCATCCGGCCGATTGCCCGCAGGACGCTCCCCTCCGGGCAGGCCCCGGCCCCCGCCTCGCTCCTCATGCGCGCCCGCCCCACCTTGTCATTGTCCAGGCGAGTCTCCAGGATCTTGTTGAGCTTGCGGGACAGCGGGTTGCTGCCAGGGGCAGCCGGCAGCCCCGGGCTGGGGACGGCGGGCAGCTGTGGCGCGGCGGTGTCGGCCATGGCTGTCCCAGCGCCGCGGCGATGGACCGGCTCCGGCGGAAACGCGCTCCCGAGGCTTTGGTTCCGGCCTAGCCTAGGGCTCCGGCCAGCGGCCGTTGTGCGTGAGGAGGTTGGGTCTCTGGTACATGAGGCACTCGAGGGAGTAAATAAATCATTTTGGGATAGTGGTAAGAAAGAGGGTTCGCTTCCTGAGGTCCGATAGCTGTGGTTGGTGTTCAGTTCTAAGCCTCGTAATACAAGAGAGATACTGAGTTGCTGGAGTGGGTCCTGAGAAGGGCAGTGAAGGTTGTGAAGGGTCTGGAGAACAAGGCTGATAAGGAATGGCTGAGGGGACTGGAGAAGGCTCAGGGGAAACTTTATCGGTCTCTACAACTACCCGAAAGGAGGTTGTAATGAGGTGTGGGTTGGTCTCTTCTCCCCCATAACAAGTCATAGGACAAGAGGAAACATCCTCAAGCTGCGCCAGAGGAGGTTTAGATTGGATATTAGGAAAAATTTCTTACAGGGAGGGTGCTCAGGCATTGGAACAGGCTGCCCATGGAAGTGGTGCAATCACCGTCCCTGGAAGTGTTCAAAAACTGTGTAGATGAGGCACCCAATGACATGGTTTAGTGGTGGACTTGGCAGTCCTGGGGTAATGGTTGGACCTGATGATCTTAGAGGTCTTTCCAACCTGGTTGATTGCATGATTCTATGATTTAATGGATGAAAGAAATGCTTTCTTTACAAGCATAACTAAAAAGGAAAAGTAAATGGACTCTGGAAGTATTCAAGGCCAAGTTGAACCGGGTTTGAGCAACCTGGTCTAGCTGAAGGTGTCCTTGCCTGTGGTGGAGGGCTGGAACTAGATGATCTTTAAGGTCCCCCCCCCGAACCCAAACCGTTCTGATTCTTTATTGCAGAAGCTAATAGCAATGACAGGAAAAATGTGTCAAAATGAGAAGGGTATCTTGCTTTGGCTGTGCATTTACTGACACAGAGGTTTTACCCCTGTGGTCTCCTTGTGGCTTAAGGGTAGCAGAGTTGCCTTTCACCATGGTGCAAAGGAGATGTGAGTCCATGAATCAGGGTTGTGGTGAGATCTACATCCCTTGCCATGGCAGCATCAGCCTCCACACCTCGGGACAGCCTGGGCAGGGGCCTGCAGCCTTGCCGTTCTGGTGGTTTGGCTCAAACATCCACTGGAGCCCGACTGCATGCCCCACTCTTGTGCTGCACCCACATCTCATCTCAAGCACTGAGGTGCAGTGAAGGGATATCTCTGAGCATTCCCAAAGGACAAAAAGCTGGTATGCAGATGAAGGTCAGATGCCATGGAAAGAATTATAGAATCATAGAATGGTCAGGGCTGGAAAGGGTCTTAAGATCATCTAGTTCCAACCTCCCTGCCGTGGGCAGGGACACCTCACACTAAACTATGTTGCCAAAGATTCTGTCCAGTCTGGCCTTGAACACTGCGAGAGATGAAGCATTTACCATTTCTTCAGGCAGCCCATTCCAGTGCCTCACCACCCTCACAGTAAAGAACTTCTTCCTTATATCTAACCTGAACTTCCACTGTTTAAGTTTGAATTCGTTACCCCTTGTCCTATCACTACAGTCCCTAATGAAGAGCCATTCTCCAGCAGCCTTATAGGCCCCCTTCAGATACTGGAAGGCTGCTATGAGGTCTCCAAGCAGCCTTCTCTAGGCTGAACAGCCCAACTTTCTCAGCCTGTCTTCTCACAGGAGGTGCTCCAGTCCCCTGATCATCCTCGTGGCCCTCCTCTGGACTTGCTTCAATAGCTCCATGTCCTTATGTTGAGGATGCCAGAATTGCCCGCAGTACTCCAAGTGGGGACTCACAAGAGCAGAGGGGCAGGATCACCTCCCTCGACCTGCTGGTCACACTCCTTTTGATGTAGCCCAGGATACGATTGGCTTTCTGGGCTGCGCGCACACTGCAGACTCATGTTCATTTTCTCATCAACCAACACCCCCAAGTCCTTCTCTGCAGGGCTGCTCTCAATCTCTTCTCTGCCCAGCCTGGAGCTGTGCCTGGGATTACTCTGACCCAGGTGTAGGACCTTGCACTTGTCATGGTTAAACTTCATCAGGTTGGCATCATCCCACCTCACAAGGTGTCAAGGTCCCTCTGGATGGCATTCCTTCCCTCCAGCATATCAACCAAACCACCTAGCTTGGTGTCGTCAGCAAACTTGCTGAGGGCACACTCAATCCCACTGTCCCTGTCACTGACAAAGATGTTGAACAAGACCGGTCCCAGCACCAATCCCTGAGGTACACCACTCAATACTGTTTTCCAGCTGGACATTGAGCCATTGACCACAACTCTTTGCTTGCTGCTGTCCAGGCAGTTCTATATCTACTGAGTAGTCCATCTATCAAATTATATCTCTCCAGTTTAGAGACAAGGCTGTCATGTGGGACAGTGCTGAATGCTTTGCACAAATCCAGGTAGTTGACATCAACTGCTTTGCCCCTATCCATCAATTCTGTGGCCCCATCACAGAAGGCCTACAGCACACAGCTCTTACAGAAGAAGACAAGGTTCCCACTGTGAAATAAGCTCTGAAAACAACAGCACCTTGCATATGCAAATTAAAGTCTCTTTCCGTCTGTGTGATGGTGTGTTGGTCAAAAAGCGAAGTCTCAAGCAGTAGCTTACCTCTTGAGGAGTCTGGAGACTATACATTGCTCTTCTATAGACTTTTCCTGAAAAGAACTGCAAGCGGATCGAGTAGCCTTTGCCCAAGATGGAGCACTGATCTTCTGAATGTTTTCATTCACTTTTTTTTTTTTTTGGTTTGATTCATTTGTCTCATGAAAAGATTATATGATCAGAGCCCCCTTCCTAAAATCTTAGCATGATAGGGACAATGATAGGATGGCTTTCTATTTTATTTTTGTTTGCTTCCTCACATGAATCCTCTACATAAAAGGCCAGGTTTTCTGAACAGCCTGTGCAGTGACTTGTTTCTGCTCTCAGTTAGTCAGCAAGCAGGTTTTCAAGTCTTTTCAGACACTTGTTTCCCTTAATTTCTGTTCTTCCACCCCATTACACTGATATTGTTTCCTCTTGGATGTCCTTTACTTCTGACTAAGCTTCTGGGAGACAGGATCTCCCTTTTCCATGTCAGAAGAGATAAAACAGTACACAGTCTTCGTAAGTGTGAGCAATTAGTATGTAAGCATGTCAAGAAAATCCTATAATTAGAGAGATTCCCTCTGAGCTATAAATTGGATGCTGTTAGCAGTTTTGAACATTTCAGATGCCACTAACCTGTTGGATGAGTTGACAGAGGGAAGGCACACTTTGAAGTCACAAGACCTGAACATCTGAATCGCAAATGTCAGAAAAGTCAAGACCATTGCTGAGGCTCATCCAGCAAGATATGCCACAAATACACAAGGAGCCACAAAGATTCTCCTCTGTCAGCTGGGACATGAGTTTTCTTTTTAAGCACCCAGTTCTGCTTTCAGATGCTTCTTGAATGGTGTGCATTTTTTCAAGAATGTGTTTCATGAGTCAGAATGCTTCTAGCTCACATGACACAGGGCTGGTGGGAACTGATAGGATTCTGCAACAGCATGCATTTATGTATGCACGAGAAGTAATAAGGGGGGCACTTTTTAACCTCCCACAACTGAAACAAGTATTTGCATGGGGACACCAAGGCTTGTCTTTTGTTCTTCTTTTAGGAATATTCGATGCAGCTACAGAAAAAATCCTCATCTGGAGGAAGCTGGTTACAGTAGCTTGCTGCTCAGCTATGCTATCCTTGTGAAAGTGATAATAGCCCTTTATGCTGCAGGCCATATAGATGGTCAGGTGAGTGGAACTCAGCTCTGCCAGGCTCTCCACTGCACACAACATAACCCAGATGAAATCCATCACTGCCTTACCTTCTCCTCTGATTCTCTGCCATCAAATTATTCGTTAACTTATTCCAGCATTGTGTGTTGTGGTTGGGCTAGAAAATCCAGCTGATAGGCAGGAGTACAGAAAAATGTTCTGTGTCTTCAAGTCCATTAGAGTTATATTTTTTGATTGTTTATTTTCTGAGAGGTTAATACTGTAGATACTTTCCACCAGACCACATCAGCCTGTTCCTTGAGCTAACAGTTTTTATAAAGCTCAGACAGTGTTGATGCCATTCTGCAAAGTAAGGTATGACTTGGAGTGATTTGGCCAAAGGTCACCTGACAGCAACCTGTAGTCATGTAGTGAAACCTGTCTGTGTCCCTTGAAGGTCCAGAGGAATGCAGAGGTCTCAAATTTTTGGTTAGCTCATGCTATTTCACTTGAGGATTTATTGTCATACCTCACAGTCAGCAGTAGTGGCTATAATATATGTGATGCTGAATCAGCCACCTGGTTGGAGGGCTCTTTGTTATAACTCACTGAAAAGATAACACAAGCAGTACAATATGCACTTTAATGCATACCAAACCCATGAAATATTTGTCTTCTGCTAAAAAATACCCCCAACCATTGATATCAAGGGAAGCATTGTGTCAGCAAAACTAGTAGGGTTTGGTCTAAATATATTTGTGCCTAGAACTCTAGAGAATACAGGACTTCTCTAAGGAAATGGTCATCTAACTGTATGGCCACATCCTGGACAAGGTCAATAGCCTTGTTTATGGCACTGCCACTCACTTCAATAGGGGCCCAAATATCTCCTAGGAAAAAAAGAAACAAATAACTTAGGTGGTGAAGAACTAATATCTGCTTGTGGCTGACTAACAACCTGACCTTAGTGACACTGTGTCTCTGTGGCTGAGGTATAAAGCTTATCTTAGTTTGCATGTGCTAATTAGTATGTAGATATGTAATACAGGAGATTATTGCTATGATTATAATAACAATATAGCAATGATAAGGACTATTTTGGGGCAAAATAATAATTTAAAAAAGTAAAAGCCAGATACAAGCCTACACGTGGTATATTAACACATATTTATATATATTAAATAAATATATTTTTCTCTAAATATATTAACACATGATATAATGCTAATGATGTTTTCCAGGCCTGGTATCCTTTCTCTTCAAGCAATGACTGCCTATATCCTGCTGGCAAAACATCTCTGGAATATGTTCTGGTTTATAGATGAAATAAAAGTAACCCAAACAACTGAACAAATACTATAACTGTTCACCATCAGACCGAGAAACAGTGCACTTCACTATGTCCTGATCTCACGTGAGGTCAGTCTCTGGTGAGGAAAATCTGATGAATATCTAAATTAATGGGCAGTACCTCCATATCAGCTAATCAGTGCAAGGCCATTTATGGGATTATGACATGGCCATGACATGGATCATGAGAAGCCAAAGGTATAGCTAATAAATCATAGTAATGATGGCACTAGAAAAAATGCCTTTTGAGTAAATACATCAGCAACACAAGTTTTAGCACAGACCATGATGGCTGCAAGCTTGGCAAGAGTTCTGTGACATTGCGATTCCTTAATGGAAATCCAGACCACTGCCTTAAGCCCCCACAACAAGGGATGAACCATGACTACTTCTCACTGAAATGCCGGCATAGCTTAGGCATTCTTCTTATCACAGGAACCCAATCACCATGGTCGATTTGCGTTTATAGTTCAAGTCACTGAAGACACATGATAAATGTAATGTATATTGCTGCCATTCAGGATTAATGCAGAATTTCAACATAGTATTACTCTGCTTTGCAAGACAAGATATATAATAATAAAATCTATAATGAAGTGCATTTTTGTAGCCTTTTCCATTTCATTCTCTCTATTTTGTTGACTGGATGGTCTCTGTTTGAAACCTATTTGTGTTTTGCAAAGCTCCTTTTAAACTCCTATTGTATATCTTTTGCCATCTTGCCCTTTGTGTACCTACCCACCCACACACTTCTGCCACATGAGCAGGGTAGTATGCCTGGCTTCTGTCAGCTCCAGCCTATTTCCCTACCATAGGCACTATCCAAAGTACAGTTGTTAGCATTAATAACTGCTGTACTGGATCTGGTAGCTGTTCTTGAGATGTAGTTGCATAAGATGATGATAGATTTCTCACCTTTCTAACCCAGCAAATCCTGCACAAATGTTCATATTGGCACAGGAGAGACAAGAGTATATTGCCAGCAGCACTGGCGGATAGGACTTCCCTTTTAAATGGTGGCTATCAATTTTGCCAGGCAAAGTGAATCTGGAACCATGAGGGCACAAGGAACTCTTGAGGGGACAAGCAATGGTGTGGCAGAGAGGCAAAAGTGGGGCAGCTTCACCAGGAAAGCCATCATCTTGTGAAACTGCAAATTAGGGATGTTGCTAGTGCAAGTCATATAAAAATACTGACAATCATGGCCATTTTCGTAGCAGCCTTACAGTATCAACCTGATTTTACATGTAAGGGTGTCATAAGCAGGTTTTCCTAGTGTTCATACCAATTCTCTTTGGGTCAATTTAATGGAAATTTTTTGCTACAGCAGGAAAAGTGAAAGTTTCCAAAATGC
>JANRGW010029313.1:12688-23024 GCA_024733675.1 Psilopsiagon aymara
GTTCATACCAATTCTCTTTGGGTCAATTTAATGGAAATTTTTTGCTACAGCAGGAAAAGTGAAAGTTTCCAAAATGCCAGAAGTTATACTCTCTGGCATCTATCAGGAGAGAAGCAAAACTACTTCTCAGCACCAACGATGTGGTGCTACCTGGTATATTTGGATTTGATTTCCTTTGTAAAGTTGAGTCAGAAGTGTCCTCCGGGCTTGCCTCCACCATTCGTCTTTGTGTGTCAGCTCATGCAGCACTTCCAAAGCCTTGGCAAGATGCCATCACCCTCAGAGATGCTGTAGAACTGCAGTGGATAAAAATAACTTATTACTTAGCAGCTGACACTGGTCACAGTCACTGCAGATGAGTTGCAAATAATTTCTCTGCAAAGATCTGCTCACCTCCAGAAGAAATGTGTTTAAGCCTGTGTCTTCTAGCTAAAATTACCTGCCACCCCTTTCTGGTGGTCGTTTTTGCCTGCATGACATTATTACATGACTGGCATTCCCATGTCTAGTGCTGGTGCACTGGAAGCCAATAATGGTGTTCCCAAGTGAAGGAAAAGATCACAGGAAGCAGCCTTGTTTCTAAACTTTGACTTCTCTTGACGTATATTTATCCATTTTCAATCTGAAATAGTGGGGCTGGAATGAGCCTGGGTACCTCTGCCAAAAGCAGGCATCATGGTGGTGACCTAGCCTGTCCCAGACCCTGCTGGGTGGCTCTAGGACAGCTGGCAGGAGCATGGTGATGGACTGCCTGCACTAAAATGTAGAGGGAGGACAGTTCAGCCTTGCCACCCTGGGTGATAGAGCTGTCAGATGGCTGGATGGTACTGATGTCACTGTGATAACATTGGAAGGGAAAAGCTTTGTGCATTTCACTGCTCAGATGACAGTTTTGCCAACACAGGAGCTCTATGTCATCTACTGTAGCCGAGGAGGTTGTTTCGGCTGGTGTACAGCATGGCGTCCACAGCTTTCTGAAGCACTCGTATTCCCTGGCAGGAGCTCAAGGAGCATTTCCAGAAACCTCCAATTACAGCATTAATTACAAAAGTGTGTAAGTTCTCCAGTAGAGGCCCTGAGCTTCCTTTGCATGCAACTAGCAAGGACTTTCTTGTCCATGCCGGTAGAGCTCTCTTCAGAATATCATCAGCCTGTTTATACATCACCCATCACTGTCAACTTCCCTTAAACAATGAGACATTAAAACACTGTTGTGCATGCCGAGCACATGCCTTTCAAAAAGCAAATGTCGAGTGAACTGCCAATCTGGAGGTTTTGAAAGGATATTATAATGTTAATTTTGATGATCAGTGGCTTCTTTCTACTTCTGTTCCATACTAGCCTTTCATGTGATAACCTCTAGAATTCTAGTGATACTGACACAGTAACAACCTTAAAGAGAAGCATCAGGTGCCTTAACCAGCTTGCAGATCACAAATTGCAGCACTAACTGGCAAAAATTAGCAGATTATCTCCAAGCAATATTTGTGCCTCACTGTGGAAAGCTTATGGCAAGAAATGCCCACGGTGGCATGGAGCTAGACTTCCCTTTCACTGGTCAAAAAGAAGATTATTTTGCTGCTGTACTAATGATGTGATTGCTGACCCACATCTGATATAGAAAGTTCTGAATACTAAGTGACCTGAATCTCTTCTCGCTATCTTCAATTTGGATACCTGGAGACTTGAAGACAAAATTAAGTACTTATGGTAGGATACATCTAACCAGTCTTCTACCATGTAAAGGTCAAGGGTGAAGCCCATAGCTAACCATCCTATCAGAGTAGTTAAAAAGGCACTTTTAGAGGGCCTCATTCTGAGATTCCTGTCTAAGCCTCTAAACTGGCTTCATAGAAAACCTGTG
The DNA here is from genome assembly GCA_024733675.1 of Psilopsiagon aymara. Classification (NCBI taxonomy): domain Eukaryota; kingdom Metazoa; phylum Chordata; class Aves; order Psittaciformes; family Psittacidae; genus Psilopsiagon; species Psilopsiagon aymara. The sequence continues at coordinate 14,553 of JANRGW010029313.1, forward strand.
TGAGGGGTTGTTTACTAGACACTTAATTTTTTTCACTCTTATTTTTCTGACTGTGGCTTTTGATTTCTCTGCAAATAGTACTAAGTGTATGTCCCAGCTTCTGTGCTGCAGGAATGAAATACTGTGCCTGAATCCTGTTTTAAGCCCAGATTTTCCTTATGCATATGGGGAAGGGGGGTTATTTTACAACTAACTAAATAAAATGTCTTATTTTCACAGCAAAATGATCCACTTGGTGCCTGTAGTCATGTGACATGTCATCAAGATATATATATTTTTGGGTGACATATCATGGACTTCCCAACTGCAGAGGTAGAACTGCCCAAGGGCTATTTGATTTTCACACCTGAAACAGAAAAACTTTTAGCTTTTCAATCATAAATCAATGGTGCAGTCCAGTTCATACCTGCTACTTCTGTTCCTCTTCTTCTGTGCCTCCTTTCTTTATTCATTTTGTCATCTCTCCATCTTCTCATGTAAATCCGTCTCTCAGAGATATATGTTTCACTCTGTCAGAGATATGCCTACTTGTGATGCATTGCTCACCTTCTCAGATACCAATATTAATCCAATTTTCTTTTAGCATGATGGGATTTGGACACAATTTCTATTATGAGTAGTGGAGATATTTTGCCAGCATACCACCACAGGGATATCAGCTTGTGCCTGATTCATGGAAATGAATAGCTGTTTTATGAGAGACTTGCATGTGAGCACGAATATGTGTATTGAGCTCCATTCTCCAAAGTGTTGGACACAGGCTTGAAGCTGTGCTTAAGCACTTGGTGATTCATGGCCAGATTTTCTGTGTTTTATATGGCTGAACCAAAGTCTGTTTCTTTTTTCAGTCACTGAAGTTAACAGAAGGATTCATGGATGGGTATTGCAGTGTAAATTAGAAGAATTAAGATGGTTGCAAAGAAAGAGGAAAGACAACTCTCATTGCATCTGAGAGGAAGGATGCAATGCTTTCCTGAATTCGTCCTCCTCATCACTGCCTCTGCCACATTGTGCCTCATTTTTCCTTTAGATGGTTAAAGAGCTCAGCCATGGGCAGTACTTTAATATGCAGAGCTACCACAAAGTCCTCTCTTCTCAAATGTGAAAGTGGCTTAGCAAATATCTACCTTCTCTAAGGATAGCTCGTGGTGTATATTTGAGTGAAGGAATTTTTGTTTAAAAAAAATAGTCCTTGGTTTAATGGGTAATTTCCCTTGAAAATGGTAAACTGCAAATTAAATGGCAAAAAGCAATTAATTATTGAAATGATAATATCCTTATAAAGGTTAAGAGGTAATATAAATGAAGTTCCTGTGAGCACATTAATGGAATTACTATCTTCCCCCTTATAAGTGGCAACTGTAACGACCTTGCTAATTAGCTATTTCAGCAGGAAAAGGAATATTGAAATATGTAGTTATATTGCAGAAGCACAATGTATGACTAGGCTATTTTGCTACAACATAATACAGAGAGAACCCTTCTACATGGAGCGAAGAGCTCTTTCCAGAGCATGCAGCTTTTGGTGGAAACAAGAAACTACACATTTGAATGACATAGGAAGAACAACTTCTAATTTGAAGGATAACATGAGTCAAAGCAAAACATTTAACATAGACACACAGGCCGAGATAGACCTCTCTTCAGCTCACTGCAGCCTCCCTGTGACCACAAGACATGGCCAGAACATGATTTGACCCACTGTGGCTGAATAGGTACCTGTTGCTCCCCAGGCACAGGTAGCCTGGGCTGTACAACCCAGTCTGGTTATCAGGTACTCCGTGTGCAGTATCTGTAATATGTAGAGGTATATATGTATAATACAAAAATGCATAGCCATGTAAGTATATGAATACTGGGGATATATATATATACATATATATATATATATATATACTGGATTTTCTATTGGCAAGTCTTTAGAAAGCTCTAAAAAATGAACTTAGTTCTTCCTCCACTAAGAACAAGTTTTGGACATCAATACATGGCAAAGTGGGCACTGTTTGCCTTTCAGCTGACAAAGGATGGCATTCCAATTTTCCTGTGAATGAATATGTGGGAGATGACAGAGGTTCACCGCGCATGGAACCACCTGAGAGCTGTACAAACCTCAGGGTATGATGGGGAGGAAATGAGCTTCCACTTGTCGAACAAATTGGCCTTTGTCCCCATCAAAAGGATTTTCATCTTTCTAAAAACCCCAGAAATCATTAGCCTCATCCTTGGGTATGTGATCTTATAATACAGTGACCTAGATGCAAATGATTGCTAGAGCTCATGGGGAGAAGCAGCTCAGCTCCAGTTCTGCAGCAAAAGGCTGGGGGGAGGAACATGGCACTGCCTTCCATACCCATCTCAGCTACACATGCTTTATGCAAACTGTGACACTAAAGTCACCGTTGCAGGTTGTGCAGATGCACCTCAGGAAACTCAAGATGGCACAGGGCTATTAGAAATCACTCAAACTTTGTGTAATCCAGAAACAAACTCTGCTCTCTGCCCCCATTTTTCATGTCCTTGCCTTTGTCTGCAGCCTGCACCAAATGCTTCAGCAGGAAGAAAGACCAGATCCCCTGCTATTTCCACAGATCCCAGGAGGTGTGAAGCCCCTCTGTGCTTGCAGGCTGGCCTGTCCCCTTTTCCCCCACTGCTCCATCACCTCCCTGTCCTGGACACCCAGCGAGTGCCACTTGAGCAGCACCAAGCCCCACTCCAGCCTCTACTGCACTGGGCACCCTATGGGGCTAACCTGAGGAGCAGCCCGCTTCTGGCCCTGGGTTTAAAACATGAATCTCAGCTGAAAGCTGATCCCTAACTGAGGCTTTAAATTAAAAATCTTCTTCTTGTTGCATATGTCCTTAAAAAATCTTTTTTCCCTGAACATACATGCCATGAAATGAAGAAAACACTGTGTCAATGCCTGCTTGTGGCACATTCCCCACATCTTTATTTAATAGTGTCAAGAAAAGACAGACAGATGTTCCCCTGGTAAATAAGATGCCACAATTAAATTATTTGTATTGCTTCTATATGCACAGAAAACATGCTGCCAGTTTCTTACTGGGAAATCACTCATTCATCATCCAGACATTCCTTATTTTTCAAAGTCCACTTGGGAATAGTGGAAATTTAGGATTGAAATCATCCATGTTTTTCCTGAGTTTGTGCGTGACTAAGCCAATTCCCTGCTGAAGGAGGATGAGTCTGGGACCTGTCATCCCAGAGCTGTCACCTTGGCAGTGTCTGCGAGGGCAGAGCAGGCATTCCTCCCTTCAGCCACGAGGCTGGTGCAGAATAAAGCTCCTGGGCCTCTCCCACCGCCACCAGGCTTGTCAGTAGCAGGACACAAAAGGGATAATCAGTAGCTTGATTTGCTGTAGCTACTATTTTAGAGCCTTGTAAAACGCAGATCACCCGGTGGCTTTTATATAATAGACAATAAGTAATAATTTTATAAAGATGAAACAACATAAGGAAGGTTTATGGCAAATAATAAAGGATGTTTCCTTTTTCTTATGTTACACTGGCATATTGTTTGTATGTGCATGTGTACTGGCTAACAGACTGATGTTAACAACAGTATTATGTCCAGTAAGACAACTGTCCTCCAGAAATGTGTTAATTTCTGTTCATATAATTTGAGTAATATGATTTATAAAAATTGCCACCACAAAAATAAGCACTAATCATAATGCAGTTTTGGAACGGAAGTGGAGAGAGGATTTTTTGTTCAGAGCAAAGCTTTTAGGCCAGGATTCAGGTTTAGATGTCAGCACCTGTTCTTGGGAGTCTAGTTCCTCCCACAGTAGAAAACATGCAATGTGTTTGACATGGAAAAGACACCACATGGATGTGCTGACTTAAATTTGTTTTCTTACCTTCCTCAGAGAAATTTGCAGGTGTTAGACTTGAGGTTCTCTTTTTCTGCCTATTTAGTTGATTTTGTTTTTCCCAGCTGCTGGGATTGGACATATTTCAGGCAAATGTATTAATTATCAGACAATTTTCCTAGCACTACTTGTCTGTTTGGTTTTTAGTGACTGTATTTGAATAATTGGGTTGACTTTTTGTTGCTCCCAGTATGTAGCCTCAAATCTGTTGTTGTGCCTACACCTTTCTTTTTCATTTGAAATCAAGTACAGACATGACCTGAAGATCCAGTTTTGTCAGATGCTCGGAACCATGTCTGCATGATCACTCTCCTGCAGACCACACAAGAGAAAACCAGGTGGTGGCCTGCAAGATAAAAGTGTCTTGTTTCTTTCTGTTGTCAAAGACTGAAGAATAAGATGGAGGTTTGGTAGCTTCTTAATTTTCCTCATGGTTTGGGAACATGCATATTTCCCTACAGCATTTTATGGACAGTGGATTGTCTTGCAGGATATGCTGTAATGGAAGAGTCTGTAGCTGAGCCTGTAATGTGTATATTAGTGAGGATTGAGTTAGGTCCAGTGATAGGATTTTCTCTCTTTATTCTACTGTTCTGATTAGCTCCATCAAGTCTGTAGGGATCCAGATGTAACAGCAGCTTAGTCAATAGGTCGGGAAGAAGAGAAATGGTAAAATCTATAGTCATATTTCCTCATCTCCCTGCTAGGGTAGTTTTCTGACAGTGTATTCATAGGTGTTTGATCCAGTCTGACTTCCAGTGGTTCCAGCAGTGGGGAATCCAGGACTCAGGTTCCCTTGACCAACTCTGAAATGTATTCTCTTAAATTTCAAAACACTAGAACCAGTTTTTAAACCAGTATAGACAAGACCCTGGAGACTGTGACTTTTATTGCTCTGCTCCGAAGAGGTCTCTCTGCTTTTGTGGTTACATGAGAGACTCTGGATCCTGAAACACCACATGATAATTCCCATTTTCTTTCAGACAGGCTAGATGTGGATTGAAATATTTCAGCTAACTTTCCCAGTAGAAATACTTCTAAGCACAATGTTCCCTGAAAGGGAAGCAAATGCAGATACAGTTGAAGCATGCTGTGTCGCAAACGTTAGGAAAGAAATGGAATGAGAATTCATTGGATATTAACTTACACACATGACATGTTTGTTTCTAACCAAAACAAACTCGTTCTCTGACAGAAAATGGATTGTGAAATAAAGCTTATTGCCCTACAAGTGCTGAAGTCATGCAGCCAGCTTGTGGGGGCATTCAGAGACAGTTGGCAAGATGAGATGCTTCAGGAGAGATGCAGAATTCAGCATAGAGTTTCTGTAAGGGAATGCAGGATGGCAGCAGCTCAGAGAGTGAATGTAAAGGCCATATAAGGGAAGTAAATGAACTGCTGTAGAGATGCCATTAGCAAAGCAAACACTGACTTGGGGACTTTGGAATATACCATGGAAGAGACAAATTGCATGAACAAATGCATACTTTTTTGCTTCTGCCCAGGTTTACAAAGCCAGTTTTAACTGAGACACTGCTCACATGTGTGAAACAAAGTTTTTCCACAATTTTAATGCCAGGCAATTTCTACCCATGTCTAATCCCAACACATGCCTAATTTAGACACATTTATTACAATTTCATTATAAGCAAGGCCCCTGGCCAAGGAACGAATGTCAGACTGGGCCTTTAAACAATTGTGGGGTTAATAACAGTACTTGATTCTTCTCTTTCTTTACACCAAAAGCCCAGTTCAAATGACACAGGGAGCTTAGTATCCCTGTCATTTCAGGAGTCGGCACGATGAATAGCAAGAGGTAAAACACCTGACAGAGCTAGGTGAAGGCATGCAAGCGGTAAATGAAGAGTATCTATACTCATGGAGCAGTGCACAGCTCCCTGCGGAAGTGAAGACCTGAGAGCCAGTGCACTCTCAGAGGTGGAAGCTTGGCACCAGGCAGAAAGCTGATTTGAGGGGAGGATGATAGAATGGTATGCTGCAGAGCAGGCTCCAGCTCTCAGCCTTGGGAAAGTCACACCAGCTCCCTTTCTGCCCACCATGCTGTGGGCATATCCACATTCATGTTTTGGTGTGGATCAAGGGCAAGCTTTTGAAGTGAATCTCCAGATCAACCTCACCAGGCTGCGGTTTACTCTGCAATGGCGAGTACACAAAGTGGGTGCGGAGGGCACTGAGGCAGAATTCAAGCTCCAGGACTGCATCTGATGTGTTCTGAGTGCTCATGGTGCTCTCACTCCATGGACCCAGGTTGGAGTAAATCTGAAAAATAAAACCCTGTGGAAAAGTGTGAACATATTCAGGTCCTCAGCACCAACCAATCGGATCAGACTAATCCACATTACTCACTAATATAGATATGTGCCATGAGGATATAGCCTAGAGATAGCCAGGGTGGCATGGCTGTCTTGGGGGTATGCCTTCATTGTCTTCCTTGTGAAACGCATTATTGCACATATTCTAGCATTCAGCCTATATTTAACCTAATTCTTTGATTTGAAGCACTTTTCCTTAAAGAATATGCTTGAAATGTCAGTATGGAAAACTCAATCTTGCTAGATACATTCCAATCCATTTTTTATCCCTTGAGAGAATACACATTTTCAGTAGTGTTCTGCTTTTAATACTTTGCATTATGGGGAGAAATGGGAAGTCTTATAAAAAAAAAACCAACAACCAAAACCAATAAAGTGGTTAAGTAATTTAATTCTGAACATGACTGTTGTTACTATTAAATGGTGTAAACACAGGCTGAGTGCAATAAACCTCATTTCCATTTAGCATTAATAATATTAATGATCAGTACTTAAATCACGTACCATGTTCCAGCACTGAAGAAGAAGCATTACAAAAGAGATTTTGCATGTCTGGTGCTGACACAATTTAAACCTGGCATAAAATTGTCTTCCCTGTGATGGAATTTATTCAAGCTGCAGGGCGGAGTGGAAAAAGCCGAATAGGAAATCTCCCTTTCTCCCAGAGGCTCCGTGTGCACCATCCCTCCTCGCCCCCAGAAGGCAACCCCTCCCCAAAACTTTCCCACTGAAGACACTCTGGGAAAGGACAGGAGCTCCTGTCTCTCCGCTCGCATTAACCCAGCAGGGATGAGCTGCTGGGTGCTGTGGTCACATTTACTCCCGCTGTAGACCAGGCTCCCGAACTGTTGCTATCAAAATGCTGGATCAGCAGCTCGCATGCAGACAGACACACACACACGCCCACCCCCATCAGAAGATTAGCCCATATTTTCCCATGTAAGGGCTGCAGCCTTTCTCTTTCCTTCTAACACTCCTTTCCCCGCCGGCTTTTGCCTCTTCTCCTGCCCTCTCCCCCTTCTCCGGCCGCGGCCTCACCGCTCCCCACACCCCGCAGGCATCCGCCGAGCAGCGGCGGGAGGAGCAGAGCCCGGCGCCGCCGCAGCGCTCCCCTCCGCCCCCAGACCGAGCGGCCCCGGCAGGGCTCGGAGAGCCGTGACCCACCGCTCCGGCCCCCGAGAACAGAGACCCACCAACCCAACCCCACCGGGCTCGGGAAGCCGGGACCCCCACCCCGCTCCGACCCCTCGGAGCCGTGACCCTCGTCCCGCCCCGGGAGGGCTCGGGGAGATCCCACTCTCCGCCGCTGCCCGTCCGCAGCTTCCGCCGCCCGGCCACTCGCCCCCGGCCCCGTCCGCGGCCCCGCAACTGCGCCGTCCGCGGCAGGTCCCGCCCGGGGAGGCGGCGGCGGGAGAAGGGGGAGGAGAGGCGGTGGAGTGCATTGACTCCAGAGGAATCAAAAGGGGGGGGAGAAGAACGTGCGGAGGAGGGGAGAGAAGGACGGGCCGGGCTGGGGAGAGTCCCTGTCCCGCCCGCCTCGGAGCGCCCGCGTTGCCTTCGCGCCGGGACCGTGGGGAGAGTCGCTTGGGGCGGCCGCCACCCGCCGGCCCCGCTCCCCGGCTCCGCGCCCATGTGCTCCTGGCAGCAGCGACGGGCACCCTTGGCGCACGGCGTGTCAGTAAGTAGCCCTTCGCCTCTTCGGCACCTTCCCGGACCCATGCTGGCACCCCCGCCACCGAACCTCTGCTGCTCCTCCCGGACGCCTGCTCTCTCGGACCTCTGAACCCTCTTCCTGTCACGGAGACCTGACCTACCGCACTCCCTGCACGCTGCATCTCCTGCATGACTCCGGTTCCCTGAGCCCTCAGAACCTCCTTTCCTCCTCGACCCATGACCACCCTGGGCGGCCACATCTTCTGCACTCCTGGACCCTCTGCTCCTCCCGGATCCTTCTTTCCCTCTCCGGCCTGTATCACTTGTCCGTTCCACCGGACCCTCCAGACTCCCTTTTCCTCCCGTATCCCCAGTCCTCTTATTCCCTTGCCTTCCCGCATCCTACCCCTCCCGGGCCTCCGTTCTTCCCGGATCTCCCTGCCACCCGGACCGCTTTCCCTTCCCGGCCCCTCTGTCTTCCCGGCTCTACGTCCTCCTGGCCGCCCGGACCCCCTGCCCTCCCGGTACCTCTGCCTTCCCAGCCCTTCCCCGCCCGCATCAAAGGCGCTCCCGGACCCTCTTCCCCTCCCACCCTC
>JANRGW010029314.1:11435-37403 GCA_024733675.1 Psilopsiagon aymara
CCTCGACCTGCTGGTCACACTCCTTTTGATGCAGTCCAGGATACGGTTGGCTTTCTGGGCTGCAAGTGCACACTGCCGGCTCATGTTCATTTTCTCATTAACCAACACCCCCAAGTCCTTCTCTGCAGGGCTGCTCTGAATCTCTTCTCTGCCCAACCTGTAGCTGTGTTTAGGATTGCCCCAACCCAGGTGAAGGGTTGCAGTTGTCATGGTTAAACTTCATAAAGCATCAGCTCACCTCACAAGCATGTCAAGGTCCCTCTGGATGAAATTCCTTCCTTCCAGCGTATCAACCAAACATCCTTTTTCCCCTTCTTATAAATGGGGGTTATATTACTCTTTTTGCAGTCATCAAATATGAGAACCATGCCTTGAAAAATCAGTAAGGACTGAATTCTGCTTCTGTTCTGGATTTTCCATCTGCAAACACCAAGACAAAGAAACTTGAAAAGATAGTAACAAAGGCACATTCTGTAAAATTATTTTACTTAAAAAAAAAAAACCAAAAACAACAAGAAGCAGCATAGGCACATTAAAAAGTAATCCTGCCAGATAATATTTTACATAACAGAGTTATAAAACAAAAGGCTGAGGGGAAAGAAGTTACTATCTAATTTAGCTACATCCGATAGTCTTGAGAACTCATACTTGATAATCAGTTGAAGTTGATGGGAGTGAAACACAAGTATTATAGTGTAAATGCTACATAGAAAACTACAAATAACATGAAAAGTGCAGGAAAAGGGAAATATTAAAGCTAGGGAGTTTTGCAATCCTATTTAATCACCCACAAGAGAAGTAACGGAACCTGATGCAAAACTACTAGGCACAATTAACTGCAAGGTTAGTTAAGGAAGGGAGAAAGAGACTTAGCAACAGAAACATTGCCTCAAATAAAGACATCATTGGAAAGATGCAGAAATACCGTTTCTCTGAAATCAACATGAATTTTGCCAGAATCAGGATTATGCAAGTATAGAGTAGACAATAATCCATTGTGACTTTGCAGTGTTGCTTACTTTAGAGATTAAAATAAACTATTAAAATTCAGGCTGTGCGAGCATCCTGTGCTGAGGAACACTGAAAAGAGATACTAGACTGTCACAGTGCCCTGGTAGAGCCAAACCAAGACTATCTTGAAATTCTGAGTGCTATTTCCAGGATGACAACAGCAGAATACAGAGAGTTGCAACATAACCAATACAGCAGAGCTTATGGCAGGAAACATTTCAGAGAGCTCACTTCAGTTTGACACTGCTCTGCAAGAGAAAGATTGTGCAGCAGAGGCTGTAGCATCTACTAACGCTTGAAAGATTTTGTTGCTTCTTGGTGTACTAATATCATCTTAGGGGCCATCAAATGAAGACAACACAGGAAACGTTTGGGACTCCAGGGAAAGCTTCGTGATTGTGTCATCTATCAGGCACCAGGAAAGTCTCATGAGAAAAAGCTGTTGAAGTCCCAGTGCTTACATTTTTTGTCCCGATCATTTCAAATGCTGCAAGAAAGGCCAATATATTCTCATTTTTCTTCGAGGCTTGTTGGCCTAAGTATACTCCAGTGCCCTCCTACATATTTAATTTGTGCAATTCTTCAAGAAGAGGCAGAGTCAGATGCAGGGAGAAGACAGCTGGGAGACACCACAGGAAGGAAGAGCATAGGGGAGTAAGGATAGGGAAGAACCAACTAAATCCAGGGGAAAAAAAAAAAAAGGAAGGAAAGAAAATTGAAAGTCTTGTTCACAGCCAATCTCCATCTATCCTACGCCAACAGCATTGCAATTCACAGCACAACTGAATTAAGCGTTGCTTAAAACCGACAGACTTTTTCTGCACAACTATATTTTCTTTGAAGCATTTTCAAGAGTTCCTCTGAGAATTTATTATGCAGTCAACAGTTTGTCCAAATCTATGGGGTGAAAGGTAGGGGATAGAAATGGGTCTTGACTCAGTGTTAGTGTTACAAAGCAGATCTGCTTTTCTGGGTAATAAACAGAGTTTCCAATTTGAAATGCCATGTTCAGATTTGCAGATAAGACCTTACAGAAACAAACAGGTAAAGGCTGGACTGCAGATTTTTCATGACTGCAGTGATGCCAATTGATTTCTTTTTTCACTGTCTTGAGCACCTCAGAATAAAAGAACTTGCATAGAAGTATGCAGGCAAATTTCACAGGAATTTATAAAACCTAATTTTACTAATTTTAACGCTAAGATATTCTACCTTACGGCAGAAAGATAATTAAATGCTCTTTACCATTAATTATTCCATTGCTAGAGTCCCCTTAAAGCCTGTACAACTGGAAACCCACTCAGCTCATAAGAAAAGTGCGCAGGACAATGTTTACCTCCAGATTTTTGTGCTGGAGAATGCACTGTTGAGTTGAATGAATGCACCCCACTATCCATATATGCCTTCCCCAGGCAAAATTCCAAGCTCCTGTCCAACTTAATATACACTTCATGCTGAGATACCTATCCCCAGCTGAGCTTCCCAGTCTAACAAATACCTTTAAATTACGAAGCTGAAAGGAAACATCATGCTATTTCTATCTCATATGCTGCACACTGGATTTCCTAGAGCTAAATCCTGTTCACATTAGAATCATATCCTGTCGAGAAACAGGACAATTACTTTCTAAACTAACCAGTGCCAAAAAATCCTCTACAGTGAAGAACAAGTTGCTCCAAATCTTAATTATTCATTCAGTAGGAAAAAAGCCAAGTCTTATCTGCTGAACGGTCTAATATCTGTTCCCTCAGAGACAGTTGTAGGCTATCATCAAGTCACCCTTCAAATTCTTTTTTATTAAACCAAGATTGAACTGCCTAAGTCTTTATGGTAATTCCCACCAGTTCCCCAGGCAACTCTTGTGACTCTGCTCAGAGCTCTCTCCAGTTTCCAGCTTCCCCCTAAATCAGCAGACTGGCGGGCAGGCTCACAAGCGCTGTGCTGGGTGACATGCAGGTCAGCAACACCTTCCCACACCCCTCTCACTTGCTGTACACATGTCAGTGGATCACGTCTGTTCATCTTCTCCTCATTTTACATTTAATTCTATTAGAAGGCATATTATACCCAATTTACCAACCAAGCAACCCAAATTACACTGAACCAATGATCTCACCTTCTCAGATGCATCACGCCAATATCCCCAGATAAGAAGTTCAACAAGATAGTGGTTATTTGTGCCATTTGAAAACTTTTATTGCTAGTGATTCTTCCAGGATTTTATTTCCTCCTCCAATCACTGATTTAACAACAAAATAGCATGGAGATAAGGCACAAACTGTTTGAGGAAAATCACTCCAAAACTACGCAAGGATGATGACTGTATTTAATAATGACCTCCACAGTCCCACCTGTTAGGTGGCTTTTAGCTTAGGTGGCATTTTGTATTGAATGGTTCGTTTCTTAATCAAAATATCATGACAGCTGAACTTGGATCCCCCAGAAAAGTATACTGTCTCGACATTATTAGTTTTATCATCTGTGATATTAATAGTTTTACAAGACATATTTTCTACACCTTTGCTCTGTATGAGTTCAATTACTTTCTGATCTTGTACTCATCATTCAAAACTTCTATCAGTATTTCACAGCCATAACCAAGATCAGGATAAATCATGCCACCAGCAACTTAAATCACCTTCTCTCTCTCTGTTCAGCTATATTCATGGCAAGAACATTCAGACTTTTACATTTCTCCCACATTTCAGTAAACAAACAAAATTAATGTCAATTCAAGCCAAAAGCGTCTTCACCCACTCCCATATAATGGAGGTCACCAGTTTATAAATGATTACATGATACTTCTGGTATCTGGCTACACAATAAATGACAGAGGTAAACTACTGCTTGAAGTTCAGGTAATCAGCTTGAAGATCTCAACCCTTTCTGATGTATGTGAGGTGATTTACCCAAAACAAAACACTAGCCAAATGTAGAAAATCAGCAGTGGATCAAGTCATCCAGCCTCACCTGAGGTCAGCTCCCAGTAATCGATAAATGAGCCCATAATATTGGTACATCCAAACTGGAAAGGAGTTAATCACTGAATTCACCTGACATGACCACATCACCTAGCAATTTCCCAAATACAGTTCAGAAGTGTTAATTAAGCACACATTTCTGCAAGACTGCCAAAACCGGTCATTACCTAATAATACAACAAATAGTTTTGTTGGTTATAGTTTTCTCTAAAATTACACTTAAAAAAAATATTTATTATATTCACTGCTGACATCTATAGTTTTTTCTTGTATCCTTTTCCTTTCTTGACCAGTGTCTGCTCTTTGTATCTAATAAATACCTCTCAGTACCCATTTCCCTGTGCTGCCCTGGATATTTGGGGATTTTATTATCACAGTGTGCTTTATATTACATTTAGATGCAGCAATAAATTTGCTTTACAAGTAGATCCTTTTCCTCTTGACTATGGGCTTCAGATACACATTGAGATACTCCTGGCAGTTCTAAAATGCCATTTATTTTTTCCATTTAGAGATCATCTTACTACCTGCTTGGCTAATAATCTTCGGAGGTTTTAGAATGGACATTTTAAAGCACTAAAAATGTAATTGGTTGGATTTTATTCTATGTACATCATACGTACAGTCAAGTTATGATTACTGTTCCTAACCTAGCCTCAATTTTCAATTCCATGTTTCATTTTCAACCTACCAAAGCAAGGCCTAATGTAGGTTTTGCCCTTGTAAGGCACACAAGAACATTTTGCAGCTCAAAACACGATGTAAGTTTTTTATTTTAAGAAGGCTGCTTCCTTGCACAGAGAAAAACCATCACCAAAGACTTCATGAGAGCTGGACATCAAAGCCCCTGCCCTCCCACCAGGTATCAGTCCCCCAAAGCAGTTCAGCCTCTTCCTCAACAAACAGCCTCCTAACTTCTTCTAGGGCCCTGCCATAAGGGGAAAGAAAAAGAGTCACAAACACACTGGCAAAATGGTGCTGGGTGCTCTGTAGTTATTCAAGCCAACAGTCTATTTCTGAACAGAGCCTCAGAAGCAGCAGTGCTTTTCCTGACAGTGGCACTCACATTCTTCTCTCTCATTCAAAGTTTGCAAAACAGGCCAGGCCCAATTCTGGTATAACCACGCAAAATATGCCATCAAGTTTCAGCTATGCAGTGAAGTCACAACTATGCTCAGAAATAAACTATTCTAGGCCCTCCTGCCTATTTTTCCAGGTTCCTAGCACCGACATGGAAATAATCACAAATTTTCTTCTCTATGCCCTTTCGTCTCAACTAATTTTGTTCATAACATCTTAACTACACTAAAATACTCATTTGTTCTCTGATTCACCCTTTCTTTCTATGCAAGTTTAACACTCTCCTGTCCATTTTCTTTCTTAGCCGCTAAAATTTGCTTTCTGACAGAAGCCAGAGGCCAAACTCACCATGTTCTTCCCTGGTGATTCCCTTTGTGCTTTGATCACAGAACAAAATTCCCTCTGAAGAATAACATGCTCCTTGTCATAATGAGTTTCCAGATGTTTTTTACCTAAACTGCTTATACATCTCACCGTTTCAGTATCTTCCACAACATCCAGAGCAGCTCCTCAGTAACTGTCTTCAAGAACAAAAGAGAAATCTTGAGCTTCATGAATTTATGCAGCTTTTGAGCTGCACAAAGGACTTTTCACATACTTATACCCACAAGAGCCCAGACACAACTTTGCCAGTATTAGATTCAACATTGAACGTTTTTTTCTTATTCAGTGTAAACCAAGGAAAAATTGAGCATTCGCCCAGAGCCATCTTCTCTTAGATGAACACCTTCCAGACTCTATGAAAGTAACCCCTGCACTGAGCACACTGATTCATCATCTGAGACCAGATGATTTTCTTTTGAAGTTATGACTGATCTTTCATAAAAGTAAGATTTGTGTGAAATGTCAATCCAAGTTTCAAAATAGATCTGACCTTTTCCGAATATAGAAAAATTTTAGATACAGAAAACTGAAAACTGTTTTGTAATTTGCTACAAAGGAATACAAAATAGTTGAGGAGTCCTCTACAAAGCTGCATTCTCATTAGCATTTAACTTTCAGATCTTCACCATTAAGCCACAACACAGGTGGGGAAAGGTCACTGAAGTGTTTCTGCAAAGCACACTTTCTAAGTGCTTTTATATAGATGAGTCTTATTCTTAAACTAGATTGCTTAGAAAAGCAAAAACTTAACTCTGATAACAAATGCTGAATTAGAGGATAAGAACAGTAAGGGCAGCCACCATTTTGCCAAAGGATCTGCCCCAGGATGAGACATGGGGCAGCCATGCCTTAGCACTGTTATTCCTCTGCTAACCACTCAGACAAAAGCTATGGACCTCATAAACCTACCTGGGGGTTCCAATTTCACATATGTCTTACTATAGGGTGGGGAAATTGGACCAAAGAAATGCAGAATTTGATCTAAGCAAGAGATGGACAAATGTCTCAATGTGCCCTGGGGTAACAGGCAGCTTTCATGAAGCCCAGAGAAAGAATAGGGACCCCCAGCACCTCTCTCTCCTCCTATCAGACAAGGGCTATAAATCCCCCATGCTGCTAGAAGCTTTCTAGCCCTGTTTAAAGAGATTTATTGTCCAACAGGGCCTTAATGCAAACTGAAAAACTCGAAAATGATGATTTCTTCATCAAAGTTTGATTTAACTCACTTCCAGGAGAAGACTTGTCCAAGCCATTCATGTCTTAACATAGAAATAAAGGACTGGGGCTACCCCAGTATCACAGTGATGGGGAGGGGAGAGGGGGGGAATAAGAAAAATGCAGCAAACATCGTGGCTAAGCATAAGCTGTAAATTTGACAATGAACCTTTGATGTCTAAATAGACCTACATTCACATTCTGCATTTATATTTAAACCAAAAATTTACTAGTGTATTCAGGTGACCTTGTTTGTCTTCAACATATAGATCTTGGCGAATAAAAAGCTAATGAAGCCTACAGAGAGATAACCCATAAGCAGTAACAATGTGGAAATAAACAGCAATCTTGTCTCAGAACTGAACATATTTAGGCTTTAAGTAAGTTAAAGGGCTCTGGTAAACATGGCAGCCTATAGTTTAGTACAAAAAAAAAGAACAGAGATGGAAAGAAAGAAAACAGGATTTACAACATATAAAGAACTATATTGCCAATTCTTTACCGCAACATACTAGGAAGGAAGATGAACTATATATGAAGACACGCAGACACATTTCTGATGTTACTGAGAGTGTAATAAAAGATGAAAAGCCTCAGCAAAGATGACAGAGATAGCACAACAAAAAAAAATTACTAACACGTAAAGGAAAAAAAAAAAAGCTGTCTTTAGGCATTGATAGCAGCTGCCACTGCATAAAACATCTAGGAACATGCAGATGGAAAAATTAACCCAATTGCTGAAGTTTAGCTCCCCTCCTTCCATGCTCCAATACACTCGGAGCCACCAGAGACTGGCAGACTCCCCCATCTCCTGGAATTAAAGGCAGATTTGATGAAAAGCCTGAGCTTTGTTAGTAGCTGCCACCAAGACTGATTACATCTTGGATTGCTGAACTTAAAACAGGAGCAGCTGGAGATGCTGGGCTTGCTGAGCTGCCTCTCACAAGCCGCTGTGTTTTATGCAGAGCATGAGGACAAAGCCAGTCTTGCTCACTGAGGTATCCCACTATGCTAATTAGAAAGCACAATAAAAATTACATTGCTTGTACCTAACACCACTATGTGAGTCTGGGGAGGAGATCTTTCATTTAAGAAAAGGAGGGTAGAGGGAAAATTAAGTTATTTTTTTCTTTATTTGTGTTTAAATATTCTACCAGTATGAATTAATAATGCATATGTAAACCAGGCTTCATGATTTCTTATTGCATTAAGCTGCCAGTGTGTTGCTAGTAATAGATTCAGAGCATTCATTTGTTTTGCGCTGAACTTCATTACTGGCATTGTAAGGGAATATCCATTTTTATCAGGAAGAAAGCTAGCATATTGTCCAGCAGAACAGCAAAATTTATTTTAGTCTCTTTGCATGAGACATATTGGAACAGACTGAATTTGTTTCCTTGGAGTATATAAAAATCTCATATGGATTTCAGATCCTATTTACAGCAGTACAGATTTAGGGCCCAATCCCTGCAAAGCTTTACTCCGCATGGACCGACCATCTTCTGAATCTCAATTGCAAGATGAAGACACAGTCACACCCAAACGGTTTTGACAGCACAAACTAACTAGTGTTGTTAACTAACTAGTGACTGTTAACCCCTACTACTTTTATTTTCTAGAACAACATTTTGAAACCTTTTTTAGCCTAAGAGTCATCTAAAAGTTTTGACACAGGTATTACTATAATTCGCTGAAGTTTCATGGTCTGCCTTCTGCTGTGAATACTGCATGACTCATCAAGCTGAAGAACAATTTAGAGCACTGCATTAAACTGGGCATCCCTTCATAATTTCAATGAATTAGGATTTACAGAGCAATGAATCCTCACTTTTGCTGAGCAGTTTTCAGAATTTTACATTACCCTTGAGATGATAGAGAGAAACTTCAAACATTTTCCAGCCTAAACTTGAAGGAAGTCTTAGTTTCTTTTTAAAAAATAAAGTAAAAATAAATAAATATGAGGCAGAAAGCGTAGGCTGGGCAGAAAACTTTTAAGACACTCCTGATCCCAGGGAAAACCAAGCAGGCAAAGGCCAAATACCAGAAACATCCTAAAACTCTACGAAAGGCTATTCAGGACAATTCCCTACTCACAGTGGCTGAATGAAGTGCAGCTCACATTACCATTTATATGATTTTCAGAGAGATAACAGTTCAAACAAGGCCCCAAAGTGCCACAAACCTACAGATGTGCTCAACTTTATTGCCATGGGTAAAATATGAAATTAACTTTATTAATAAAAATTGTTCCAAGTACTCACTTCACAATCCAGGATCTTAACTGAAGTCTGCCCAAAATCAGGATGTGGGGACTTCCTACCTCCAGGTGATGACTGCTGATTTCCTTAGACTTTCTTAATATATAAGTGGAAGCACTACTCAAATTTCTGAGGCCTACTTTAGGCACTCATTAATTTGCTACCATGACACACAGGACTATCTTTCCAGCATTTCATTAAGTGTACCATTTCATACACTGGGCTTTTCTCAGAATAAAGGAAAAAGGTGTATTACACTATATGAATTATTTTTGATTCTTTTTTGTATTCTTAAAATGGCTGTTGGCTAGGCATTCACACTGTATACCAGCTTCTTTCACAGACAGTGCAAGGTAACACTCCATCTCCTCTCCCTACACAGTACTTGTTCAGCTGTGCATAGAGGATATGAGCTGAACTATCTCTCAGAAACACAAAAAGTCTATCTTGATCTCCCTTGCTTGTAGAAAACATGAAACAGCATAAGTGTACAACTCAAGTTGTGATTTTTTTAATCAGTTTCACAGCAATTAAAACTGACAGTTGCACTAAATCCATCCTTTCCCACTTCACACATTGCTGGCTGAAGTGACCTACTTGTGTACCCCAAGTAATACCTGGGAGAGTCCATGACAATAAAGCTCTTCAAAGCATTTATGCTGTGTTCTTATTGCAAAAAAACAGATTTATTTTTTTTTCTTTTTAAACCACCGCTCTTCTCTACCCCTTGCTTGGAAATAAATTAATGCTTTGGCTAAGGAAGTAGAGAAACCAGTAGGGCAGCAGCAGAAGAGAAGGTGAGAGGCAAGTTCTTGCTGACAAAGGAATAAATACTCTTTCTGACTGGTTGGAGGAGAGAGGAGGGCAGAAGGGAGAAGGGTTCAGTTGATTGTTGACTTGATTGCCAGGTCTAAGTTTAGCAGGGGGGTCTTTTCAGGGTCTAAGCATTACGAAGAGGCAGAGGCTTTTTAGCTGACTGCATGACAGAAGCTTTGCTTTAATCACTGCCAGATAACAACCAACTGCCAAGCATCATCACAAACCCAAGCTCAGCTAAAAGCTTTAAAAGCCCATGGAACTGACCAACAGCCAGAGTGAGATGGGAAGACTATGCTGGAGCCTTTAACTGATTGTTTTGGGGGTTTACTCTTGGCCCTGGGACAAAACAGGAAATTAACTTTGAAGGCACAATGGAGGTCACTTAAAGAAGGGTAGAGGTAACCAACAGCAATTCATGTTTTCAAACAGGTTTGTATTGCTTTCAAATTAATACTTCAGATTAATACCTGAAGAGCAGAGAGAAAGAGAAGCAGACAGAGTGCACCCTGGAGTGCCTGGAAAGTCCGAAGTGTAATGCAGTTTCAAAACTTATCAAATACTTAAGACAGTGAAAATCAGATAAAAAACATAGGAACAGACAAAGTGCAGGAACGTAAGACTGTAAGGAAAGGAAAAGTCACTGCTTATGAGTTAGTAGCAGTGGCATCTGTAGGCAGACACTGCCTAATCCTGTAGAGCCCCAGGATGGCACACAAGGAAGGTGAGAGCTGGTGTCCTCATTATGGCTTCTCCACGACCTCCAAGATGTAATTTTAACTGCCAAGGTGTCTTTCAACAATGAAATGAAATGATGTATGTTAAAGTTGGCACTAATATGCACAAGAAACTTTTTTCTGAATAAAACAGAAGGGCCTTGTCCCTATTATATATAATTTCTGAGTATTAAGCCAGTTTTTTCATCACACAATATAACCCTAATTTTTTTTTTCAAGACTGCATGTGGGTAAGAAAATCAAAGTCCCACACCCTTTACAGATATCTCCAAGCACCTGCCAAGCCTCCATCAGTCATTTGGATACATGCAGTTTTGCCTGTCATTTTTCTCATTTCAAGGCATCAATTACAGGGCTCATATTTTTCAGTCTAGCAAGGAGCTCTATTCCACAGCTCCACTTCCACAAAGTATGCATCTTTTGTTTGCTACAACAAATTGTTTTGCATAGGAAGATCAATGACTGACAATATACAAGTAACACTGTTCCAACATCACCTCAAATGCCAACTGGAACCTTTGTTTTACTGTTTGACATCATATAAAATACTTGGAGAAAATTAATACTTCCAAGCTATTGTTAGCTACCATGAGGCTAAGTAGAAATGCAAAATAAATACAGGCATCATTCAAAATGGCAGCTACCAGTTGGGGTTTTCTTCAGAAGACTGCTTGCTACTTGGTAGCTGTTTTTTCTTACTTTTTTCAAAAATGGTATTTGCAGGGATTCATATCCTGTGAGTCAAATTACCACCCACTATTTCATGGCAGCTTGGACACCATCATCAAAGCACACAATAAAGATGTAAAATACTTTCACTTAAGAATTTAATTTCGGGTTAATTTCCAGCCACTGCAGATATGAGGAGTCTGGGTCATTGCCATGCAATGCTTGGGCACATGTCTGGGCCACTTTACCGTGGACATGCAAATCTGGGACCTGATTTCACTTACCTGCCGGGAAAGCTTCCCATACCAGAGGATGATGCCAGAAAATTTGTTCTCCATAATGCAGTGCAAACTTCAACAGAGGATGTGAAAACCCACTTTAATGCAGGAAATTTCATAAACAAGTGGCCAAAGATATGTGCATATCCCTTAATATTTGCAGTGGTACCCAGACTTCTTGCTTACACTCTCCAGATAGCTGCTGCCTCATACAAGATTTTCCTTCATTCATCCTTCCTACAATACTTAAAGACACCAAAAATGGAGTAGTATTCTGAAATTCCTTTCTAATCCGCTATAGGTATCACAGAAACATTATCACAAATACAGAAAGGAAATTGCTGTCAGGACAGAACTTGCATTTCAACAGCCAAAAGAGCTAGCACAGAAACTCAATGCAGAACCCAATAAATCACACATTAACACCTGCTTCTGGCTGGCTACTCAGACTGTACTCCTGATACTGTGCTACTAGGCACAACTGAATACAGAATTGGCTGATTGCAACAAATACTATACATTTATCAAAATACACGAACTCTTGTGTTAATGAGCACTACAGACTACATTAAATATTCAGGTTGAACTTCTGTGAGCATCCTACAGGGCCAGTTGCACAGGGGGAGTTTGGATCCCTGCTCATGTTAACTTTTTGCTTAAAAGCCTGTATTGCATTGACATAGCTTAAGTAACAACTTCAATTCTACAGATATTTCCATGATCACATAAGGAATACATACACGTGCCTCAGCAGCAGTATGCTAAGGCCTTCACCTTCCAGTGGACAAGTTAACAAAGACAGAAGGAGAAATTTTGCATAGCTCTGAAAAAATTCCTTTATCTTTCTGGTTAAGAACCTCAAATGGACCATGGATAACTCTTTATTTTCCCCTGGAAATCCCACTGAAATCTTAAAAAGGGTGAGCTGGGTTGTGGATCAAAGGAAAACACAAAACCTCAATTTCTGTTATTCCTATGATGCATGGGAGTATAATGGCACAGCATTTCCTATAACTGGAATAATACAACAATGAATTTGGACTCAACAACAGAGAATGTTAATAGGTATTACTTCTGCCAATCAAAAATTGCAACATGAATCTCTAGAAACTCTCCGGTTTTCTCATTAGTTCCTCACTTAACAAGCTGATCAGTTGACAAAAAAAAAAAAATAATAAAAAGGACTAAACCTCACTTCAAAACACCCACTTGCCCAAACTTCAAGGACCTCCTCTGAATACTACTAAAAAATACCAAGTGTAGCATGACTCATCTTAGTATCTTTCACCTTAAATTACAAAGTCCCTCAAAACATTCTAGAGAATCTTCTATTGCTGCAGGACAAATTATTACTACACAGTATCCCAGTCACTGTTACAAATGAATAAAGTCTCATTATTTTTGAATGTTGACCTTTCTAAATGCATTTATAAGCAGCATTGGAACAGAGTGAAAATGAAGACACTGATACTAAAGGTTTTGAAAAATGAGGTAGAAAAAAGCCTAAAGTTCTGGGGCTACACTTATTTCAAGTCATTTGAATAAAGCCGTATCATGAAACTCAAGAGATAATTCCATTTATGAAGGTACAATGAAATACTTCATTATAAAAAAAAAATCAAAACCAGCATGTACCTAATTATGGATTACTTATGGAAGCAGCACTGGGAAACAGCCATGTGTGCAGCCACAGTCACAGATGGTAGGAAGAGCAGGAGCCCCTCCATGACACAGGGATGGAGAACTAAAGGCAGTGAGGACAAAGAACTATAAAATCATCTTCTTAAACACTTTCCATGCATGTACTTGAGTTGTTTCTTTAATTGCAGTTCAAGCATTTTTTCCACCTCCAAACCCTTAATCCAAAAGGCGCTAAAATTCATGGTGAGTTCCTACTGCTGCAGCAGAACAAGGTCAAAATACTCTTTGGAATATCATTGCCCCATAACACCTGGAAGGTTTTTGGGTTGTTTTAATAGGCTATTTTTTAAAAAAGCAATTTGCAATGCAGAATAAAGCAAGTACTGCTGAAGCGGCTGATGACTGCCCCAGTTCTTTGGGCTACCTGGTGGATAAGTGGATCTAATAAGACCACCTAAGTTATAAGTTTCCAGAATGGATTTTCCAAGTATATCCTGCCCATGAAGCTTCAAATTACATTCCAATTTGATGCTAAATAAAAACACATACAAAGATGCTTGAAGACGAATCTTCACTGCAAGTATAATTGACAAAATGCCACTATGCAAGGAGATCAGTTTATAGAGGAAAGTTTTTTAAATAAGCTATACATAAAATATTATTCAAAATATTTCAACTGAAATGTACTTTCTCCCTTTGGAGGTGTTTAAAAGATCGCATAGGAGTAGACATTGAATAATTCGGCATTACTTAGCCCCAAGAAAAGAAGATGAAAGAGGAACAAAAGGACAGAATACAAAAAAGCTGTTGCACAAAGACAAGGAATAATCTGTTCTGTGTCCTTGTGGACAGAGATAACCCACTTCAACTGGGGCAAAGAAAATCTAAGTCAGATAAGAAGAGAAACTTTTAAAAAGCAAGGACAGGGTAGTACGGGGTGAGGCTTCCTGAGTAAGCACTGAAATCTGTGCCATACGAGGTGCTGAGGAAAGCAGCAGGGCAAATATTAATCATCAAGGGACGTGGGTGCAGCTGATCCTGGCAATGAGACAAAACTTGGCGTTTGTATTTTTGTGGGGTTTTTTTTTTTGCCTTTTTGCTTTTTTTTCTTTTTTCTGCAATGTATTTCCACAGTTATCTTCATAACCAGCCATACCAGCAGCATGAAGCAGCAGTCCCTCAGCATCCATCACCCCAATATAAATTCCCAGCACACAATACAAATGAAACACTGCTTGGGAAGAAATCTTCTATATAAGCCTCTCTAGAAAAGCAGCAGCTACTAAAGAGACACATGACAAGAGTTTCTGCACCTTATCCAGTCTAGAAAAGTACTGCAGAAGGGGTTTGACAGTGCAATTCAGAGGTGTGATGAGCAGCACCAGCAAATCACAGTTATGCTTGAGACTGAGAAGTAGAGAAACATGAGGCTTAGCACATGCACAGGCTGAAAATCCAAGTATTCTCTGGCTCAATAGCAAAAGCCCCCAGTAACAGCATTCCCTAGACTGTACAAATGGTCATCAGCTCAAAAACACCCCCTTAAACAGCTATAACAAATCCAAAAATTCATGGGGAATTAGAAAGTGATGAGTAAAACCAACAAGGCACACAGACTCACTGGTCAAGGCAGGAGAAACATCAACCTAAGCACAGGTGATTCTTAAATGAAGAAAATAAAAAGCAGGGGGAGGGGAGGGAAAGGGCAGGGGAGTTCTCCCAAAGTCCTACAGAAGAGGAAACAGCAAAGAGCAGCCAATGCCAGAAGGTTTCCACACTTACCGCTGCCCAGGTCAGCTGAGAAAACCAGACAGCATGTCTACACACATTGAGCTCTCCCTATAGGATGGCCTCCCTTCACCAACTGCCACTTACACCCAGAAATTCTGGCATTTTGCCCCCAAATATATATTTTTTAATAGCAGAGGGAGCAAAAGGTCTACAGCAATTGCATCCCAGACACGCCTAATTCAGAGGTGCACAGTCCCACTTCTGGAGGGTGCAGAACACATTCTTTGCCTTTTGCTATCCATATTTCCATTTGAAATTTAAATAATTTCACAGAGAAAGCTCTAGATGTGATTTCTTTTTACCATATCTATCATGACTCCTTTGTCAGTGGAACTATTCATATTTATACCCTGGACTTAAAATGCAAGGATAGAGAGGAGCTGGCAAGAACCAATCCAATATTCTTCATTTTCTTCCAAAATGGTTCTGTTCAGGTTTAAGAGTATAGCATCATACAACTTGTAGTTTACAGAGTTAATTTTTGTCACCTGGCCCAAAAGTCCACCTTTCATATTCAGTACTTTAGAACTTACTTTCTTAGAGAAAAGATATTGAAAGTCAGATTCATTTCCAGATTGGAATTTAAAGAAACTGAACTTTAAACCTCTGAAGTCTAAATCTAATGTTCTGAGAAATAAAATTTCTATTCCTCCTCTCTTCTGCTTCCACTGACTTCAGTAAGGCCAGAACACTAAATCACATCTTCTATGGATGAAATTTTTCTTCTCAATGCAAGCAAAATGCTTCAACTGCATCACGACTTGTAATCTTACACCATAAATATTATTGATTCACAAAATTTGACCCAGGTACCACACAGAAAATTCAAGTTTAATGAATGTACCCAGGAACTTGCTTGCAATTTTTATTCCTGAATGCAGGGCTTGTGCTCCTTCTAAATGTCTCAAAAAAAAAATAAAATATGTGAATGTTAAAATCACTGTAATAAAAGTGTAAAATGAGCTGTCTAAAATATACTGTCCCTGTAAGTTCCTGCTACAACTTACATTTGTTATCCTTGTTAATGAAAAATAACAGTGAAAAAAATATCCTCTTGTCTTTCTAGCGTAGACTAGAGAGTGATTCTGACTATAACCTTGTTGAGTTTTTCTGACAGAAAAACTCATTCTTGTATATTTGATTTATAGGAGAAAGCTGAACTCCAAAGAAATAAAGGACATTTTTCAAAATAGGAAGCAAGACAGAAGAGAATGTTATCTTCCATCAACAAATTTTATTAAATACATTATCTTACACTGAACTTGAAGACAGTCACGATGCTTCTAAGGATAAAAATCAGACATTTATGTTGCATCTGTAATTTCAAGATTCATATTTAGCAGTAGTGAAGCAGACTATGTAATTTAACTTGAATAACATTATGTTACATAACAAAAGAATCTGAGCTGCAGAAGAAAGAGGCTGTGTCCCTGTCACTGCCTCCAAACTCGGAGGCTCAGTAACTTCACCTAAATCTGGTGACTAATACAGGAGGGATGAGGAACAACCTGAAGGTAACAACTGGTGAAAATCAGCAGGACTAAAACTAAACATAACCAAACTAACCAAAGCAGCTGCAGGCTCCAACTTGGCAAATTTGCAGGCAGTAATGTCAATATACCTATGAAAAGCCCCATTATCTTCAAGTCTCAGTGGGAGGTTACAACTTAACGATCACTTCATATTCTGCTTTCCAAGCAAATCTTACCCCTCTGTATTTAAGGTCAAGATATACATCTAACCTCAGATGAGAGCTAGGAAACATCCAGGTGAGATTTTCCTACATCAGAGTTGCAAAGTGTATCATCATTATTTCAGTTCAAATAAATAAATAAATATATATATGCATATATAAAATATGTAGCTAATAAAATGCAATGTTGTATCAAATAACACAAACAGGGGCTGCTTTATTTAGCATATCCAACCCTGACAGTATGTGAAACCCCTTTCCTGACTGGGTTTCTAACAATAAATTTTCTGTCTGAGACCCTTTCAGAGGAAAGGCAACTAGACAAGACACAAAAGCTCATCTGCTAACCTTTGTCTATGTATGGAGAAACTGAATTTAACTGATGTGCATGCAAGTCTACTCCCTTGACTGTGTGCACACCTATTTAATCTGTGCACCAAGTGCCTGGATTTGCACACATGCTCCTTTCTGCCAGACCCATTAACAGTACAGGCAGATGAGATCAGGACTCAAATATGCGCACGTTACATCTTTTTGTTATGGTAACATTTTTCTTCTACAATTCACTGTCCTCCATTTTTCCCTTCACTGTACTGCTCCACAATTTTATTTTCCAAGCTGCTTTTAACAGTATTGCCTTCACACTTAGAGCAGGAAGAATATCCACCTAAACTGTAACTATAAGCCCAACCAACATGTTCTAAAATTATGCTGGACTCATATTGCACATATCAAACAACAGCAATGTCCTCTGGTACCATACCATCATTCTCTCTTTCACTGAACTACAACAAGTCTCACAGAAAATTTAATGCACACAAATTACTAGTGTTGCTATTTCTGCACTAGTGTCTTACTGTATCTATCACCACCAGCTAATGATTCTCTGGCACCATTTACATGTTTATTCCTCTTTCAACAGACTTTCACTGAAGCCACAAAGGTTTCTCTTTTGCCTAGTAATAGTAATAATTGTCTCTTCTTTCCCATTACTCACAAAATTAATGGAATTTATTGCTAGTAACTCACTATCAGTTCCACATAAACACAATTTGCTTCTTTTCCTCCTTCCCAATACATACTTTTTTGCCAGATACCGATATTAATAAATTTGATGATTTATGCTAGAGTAAAATCACAGAAAGATCATCTTATCATTTTTCTTACTCACAAAACAATGGTACTCCTACTCTATTATGTTCTCCTTTTATTTGAGGCCTCTATTGCCCATAGGGTATCTTCACAAATCAATCTCTTCTCCCCATCTGAAATAATTCTCCCTTTGAGCAACTGTTCTGCATCATCCCTTGAAGAAGGCCATCACTTCAGTAGGCTACAGAGAGATTAACTGGGATCACAACTTACTCTTTTCCTAGCAATCTAGAAAGGCAGCCCTCCTAGGGGTGCGGAAGAACAGGGATGCTTCTATGGAGCGTTTCGGCATTTATAAAAATGCCATTTAAAATAAACCCAAACATGCACATACTTATTTTCTCCTTTTCATTTTCAAAGGGCATATGGGAAACAGAGAGAGAGAAAAGCAAGACACAGAAAGCCTGCTCACTGTCAGCTTGCAGGGCACCATCTGCTCTTCAGGAGATATGATATATGCACAGTAAATTGAGATTTACATTTCTGCCACAGTTAAAAGGAAAACAATGTCAACACACACCTCTTTAGAGCACCTCTGGCACCAGCCTTCTAAATACTGGATTTCTTGGATCCAAAGAAGTTTTAAATCTTCCATAAATTTATATCAAAAAGGTTCCAAAAACAGAACCTTTTATTTATTGTGCCACAACAAGAAAATAACAGCAGTAGCATCATTTGCTGTAACACAATCCATCTTTTGCTGATTAATAGCTTTGGGCAGCAGAGACACCAAGAGCCACAGCAATTCATTAAGGTAAACTCACTATTAAGCGTCAACTGCAACGATGTGGTGCGTGTGCTGGCCATGCTTTGGGAGTGACAGATGACACTGGAAATACACCATCAGGGAGCAACTGCCTGCTCCCTTTTCCCCAATTGCATTTAGAAGAAACAATCAACAACACTTGATACTTGTAATGAACAGTGAAACCTGAGAGATTAGGGCCACTGACAAACACTCCAAAGCCATGTGTTGTGTGCAATTAACATCAGAAATGGCTGGCTGGTCTTACTTCCTGACAGTCATCTCATGGCTATATAATTATAGGCCACTAGCAGACAACAATGCAGAAAATGTTTCACAGATATATGTAGGTTTTTCTTCACCCTTATTAAACGATTCAGAGCCGTACTAATTATACAAGGATTGCTTTTTGAGGTGTTAAATCCCTAGCAAAGCAGAATGCTGCATTCCTGGCCCATTTCCTTCACTTCTGATAGCGGAAGAGTCTTCTCTGCATCACCTGATCCTACTACCTTGGCCAACAGGAGCACAGACACTCTATTTCCAGATTTATGGCCACATGGGGTGAAGAGTGCCTTCTTTTTTACTAGTCTGCTTTAAAATCACCAAAAGCTTAATCATCTTGTTGAGTTAGAGCTATACATGAAGAGAAACCCTTTTCTCAAAAACATCCAAACCAGACCATGTCCTTGTAACTGTTTGCAGAACATAGATCTGCTAAATAAAAGAAATAAACCTGACTAAGGCTCAGACACATTTCCCTCCCACATTATTTTCCCAGACCAGTTTTCTGCAAGCTTTTCCTGAGAGTACATTCGTATCTCAAGATTCCTTTTACACCTTGGGTTGCAGGCTGAAGCTCTTAACACTTTATTGTGGAGCCAAAACTGACAGACCTAGAGAGTCTGGAGAGTTTTACTGACATGCATTTTACTCCCTTATATCCAGAAGAGCACCCAGCTTTCTTTGGAAACATAAAGCTTTATCATTATTAAACCAGGGGCCACTCCAGTGCTGGTCTGCCCGACAGACAGCAAGGGCAGTGCTCTGCCCCCATTTCAAGCCAAAGTCCTTTTGCTAAAGTTTTCTGCTCTGTGTCTGCTTGCGCATTTGCAAGCACGCTGCACACTGGTAGCTGAGCAGTATTGCATTTGGCACATTACTGGTGTCAACAGAAGGTCAGACACTGTGGTACTTAACCACTTCACAGTGGCATTTAAACACTTCACAGTGGCAATGCTTTTAGGGGTGGGTAAACTCCCTTTTCCCCCCTCTCTTCTAAATAAAATCCTAATCACAAACCACTGAAGTGCTTAAAATGATCTCATAGGCTATTGTGTATATATTCTCAACCAC
The DNA here is from genome assembly GCA_024733675.1 of Psilopsiagon aymara. Classification (NCBI taxonomy): domain Eukaryota; kingdom Metazoa; phylum Chordata; class Aves; order Psittaciformes; family Psittacidae; genus Psilopsiagon; species Psilopsiagon aymara. The sequence continues at coordinate 31,243 of JANRGW010029314.1, forward strand.
CTCCTATCATTTAAACAAGAACAAGAGCCAGGCTCCAACTTCAGTCCTTTTTTCTGTTCCTTCTATTTTCATACTAGTATTCAAAAAGCAGGTCAAGTTTAGTAGGTGCAATGAAGATTATACTAAATCACTCTTCATAGCACTGCAGAAAAACACTATCCTTAAAATACAAGAAGAGCACACTTTATTTTATTCCATTTCAATATGTTAGGCAAGACAAAGAAGCAGCACCTGAAACATTACCACAAGTTAGACGCCTTTATCTTACACAGATTGATACTGTTCTGTGATATAGTTTTGCAGTTTCATATACTCACACAATATGCCTGGATCTAGAGGCAGAACTGTTCCGGAGTAGGGGGGTCCTCCTCCTTACAACCACAATACCGCTAGTTGGTGAGACACCGAATCAGTCATTTCATCCACTGCTTTCCATGCGAGGCACAGAGGTTAAATAGCTTATTGAACTGAAATTCTAGAGCCAATTTAGTTTGCTTGCCCATTAACAAGAATTTAAGCACATAGTTCATACTTTTCTTCCAACTAAACTTCTAGTGAAAGAAAGGATTAAATATTAAGTCTGCTTCCTTGTGAAGAACTGCTGTAAAGCATGCCATATTGTCTATCACTCACCTGTAAATTTGCTGTTAAAGATCTATGGGTTGCTCATTCCAGATTAACAATAATAGCAGTAAGAAGCTTTATAGTAAGTAGTCCCTGCGCTTGTTCAGCACTTTCTTTATAAATTGTGTACCTGTACTATTTAATATGAAGACTACAGCAAAAACCTAAAAAAAGCTGGGCATATCTATTATGCCATTCATCTGATTTAAACAGCTTTTTGCTTCTTGGGTTCTCTGTAATCAAACTGCACTTCTATAATGTAGAGATTTGAAAACCAGCATGCATAACCTGAAGTGAACCACTTGCTGTGCAAAGCTTTTCTGGTCCTAAAAAACTCCAACAAGATCCTAATATTTCTGTAAGCAAAACTGCAAATATACAGTGACCATTTCACTGCAGATTATAGTCACAATTCAGGTCACCTGAAATGATAATGTACTTTTAGCAAGAGAGTTTTAATCTAATATTTACTGATAATTCAAGTAAAAAGTTTAGTTCAAAGATAAAAGCTAAATGCCAAAGCTTTGGATAACTCACTTAGTATTAAGGGCTACATTTAACCTCCTGTAGGGTTTGGACTGCATTTGGTAAAATAGCTGTTTTCTAATAAGTCTGTTCCAGCCATTAAAAAATCATTATAGCAGCAGTTTACACCATTAATTCTTCTCTTAAATGTAGAATTAATTTTACTACGTACCCATTGAAACAAGTATCCCTGACACTGCTATTTGAGCTGTTAATGATTCATTATCATGCTCTTTTCAGAAATGATTTTCCAGTCATTTCTTCTGTTGGTTTTTGAGGGGTTTTGTTGAGTTTTTGTCTATCTATGCGAAAGATAACAAAAACTTGGTACTGTCCAGAGGTGGTAGAAATAATCACCACTGGTGCACTAATTAATTCACTCAGAATATTCAGGAGCTCTCCTTCCCTGAGGGTGGGAGAAGCTGGATTGCACACAATATCAAGATGACAAATGTTTAAAGAATTTCATCAATAATTGCACAACAAGACACCATTCTAAATGCATCTTTAAATACAGTAAGATATTCGATGTGATGCTATTCACTGAGACAGATGAGCAAAATATTTTTATCAAATCCTACTGAAGCAGTCATTTCAACTGAAATTATTCATAGAACAATTTTATTCTTTTACATTTAATTGAATTATTTGGGAAAAGATCACATGGGGTTTAAAGCTTGAAAATTAAAAATAAAAAGTTCTTCCATTTCTAAAAATATTCAATATCTGTGTTTGCCTAAACAAAAAGCTTACATTTCAAACCACTTCTCACCTCCAAAATCAAAATGCTTGTGCTTTTATAAAGTAAAAGTAGTTTTTATTCTTTTTCATTTAATTTTTGCCTCAGCCCACAATTTGTTCCCTTTCTGTTTTGCTAAACTAAACATATCACTTTATTCACAGCATCCTACTGACACATCACCCTTGCAACACTGCCTGGAGAGATTTCGGTCCATGCCCTACAGCCACTTCTATCCTTCCCTGCATCCCCAGTGGAGATGCCAACCTCTATCAACCATCTTCAGAGGGCCTGATCTTACCCCAGCTCATTTTAACAATGAAATTTCTACTTCAGCCTTCTGTAAGACATTTGATACCCTGTCCACACTCTCACCTTCCTGATTTCTTTCATTATCCGTGTCAGCAGTCTCCTGACCTTGGCATTTCTTAATTTTCTTCAACTACCAATGCCTTTTTTTTTTCCATTATTTGCCACAAGAGAGGCATCACAAGCAGCTGGTGCATGAAAAAGTGCTGAGGGAAACCCTGAAGTTACAAACAGGAAGCCAGATTATTCATTATGCATTAAATTAGAACTTTTATATCTCCTTTGCAGATATCACATCAAAGTGCCCAACAAGAATGGTTTCTTATTAGCCTCTAAGTAAAATTTTTACCCTGCATTATCACAGCAAGTGGCTGAAACCAAAGGAATTTAATAAGCACCTCCAAACTGTGGGTCAGGTCCCTCACTGAGCCCTTAATTGGGATGTAGCTGGTCCTGCAGATGAACAAGCTCTCTACATCAAGGACACAAGCATTCTGCAACTTCGGCCTTATCAGGGGTGAAACACATCAAACTATTTTCACTAAGTTTCAAATTTATTTGTTCCTGAATATCTGGAAGGCTTTTTCCAAAACCAATACCTAATTTCCACCCCAATTCATTTACAGCATCTCTCCACCTTGTTTAGGCAATTCTAGTGCATCTTACCCAGGTGAAAATAAATACACAGCAATGCAGTAAGCACTTATTTTGGAACTTCTGCTGTGAATTCTCAACTATAGCCATCCACAAATTGCAGCATAATTAGCTTTCTGAAATACAAACTTGACACCGGGCTGTGTTCGAAACCAGCTGGCTGAGAAGGGATCAGCAACACAGCGGGCAACGAATGACTTTGTTCTGTCAGTCTCTTCCCCTTCAGCAGGGAGAAGGGCTTCTCCAACTGCTGCAACACAGGAAGAGCCTCCAGGGACAGCCTTTGATGAGACAGCGTGGGGAGCAAACAGCTTCTGACATTGCAGGTTTTTTAGATGCTTGAGTCATCCCTTGGAGGATAAAAACATTTTTTAATAAATTTAGATGCAGTCAAAAAAAAGGCAGTTCTGCTACCCCACATTAAAAAAAAAAAAAAAATCCTACCACTACTTACTAAAAGTGGGGAGGGGGAGGGGAACATAATACAACTCAGCCATAACCCAACCCTGGCAGTCAACCACCTAATCCAAAATCTTGTCAAAGAAATAAATAAATAAGCTAATAATGCAGTGGTCTTTTCTAAATAGAAAAAGTCACAGAGAAAACATAAGCAATCCTATTTTTCCTTCAGATTCTCTTTCAGGGGAATTTTACAGGACCACAAGGAGGCACAGCAGAGACAGAGGAGCTCAGATCTTGCACTGGATATTGGACTCCTCATGTTCCGGGTTTGTGGAACCACAGTTAAAGGGGAAACCACATTACACATGCAGGGACAGGAGGAGCAAAGACACCCAAGCTCCAGCCCAGGGAAGCCTGCATCAGCAGTAATCATGCCCACAGGTCCCCCTTTGGCATCACATCTTATGCACTGCCTGAATGCCCTGCAAGCAAGCATCAGGTGGGTTTCCCCCCACTGTGTAGAAAATAACTTGTACACCAACAGCATACACAGCACATTGATGACTAAACTTAAAGCTTAAAATCCTTTATCTGAAATACACCCCTAAAGAGACCATATGGCATCCTCTTCTAGAGTGTTCCCTCAAGTACTCTGGAAAAAGTGCCTATAGCTCAGGATTGAAAAGAAAATATTGACAATGTCTTTTCTGCATAGAATTAATAGCCAGGAAAAAAGAAAAAATCACCTCCTGCGGGTTTGTAAGACTAAATTTGGATAATAGTGAATCTTCCCCTTTATCACACATGCACATTTTGAGAAAACAGAAATGCTGTTGTCCTCATTTCACCCTTCACAACCAGCTCAGAATTTCATGATGTCAGATTGCTGCAAGCAGCTTTGGGTATGCTGCAGTGGAGGAGCCCAAAGCACTCCTCTCATTCCACAGCCCCCTCCCCTCTTCCAATACCATTGCCAAAACCCTGTTTCCAGCACACATGGACATTTGGAGGTGCCCTTTTTTGCACTGTGGCCCCTCACAACAGTAACCCATATGGAACAGCCCCCTTTCTGTTATCTTTTAAACCACATCCATCCATAAATGGCCCTTTCAAAATAATTAGTAGCAAATGTACTAATACAGTACATTCTCTCTAGGTTGCCTTGCAAAGAGGGTGCTGTATTCAATACTTATTTCTGTTGGCCCCATTCCTGCAGTACCTGGGCTTCATACACCTAGTGATTTCTCATTTCATATGGAACACAGGCAGATGTTCATTATTCTGGGATCTGGCCTGCTGAAACATTTCTAATGCTCATAGCCTGAGTTTATTTTCCAAAGTCTGACAGCATGCAATGTTGGTTATTTGCTCTTTGCTCACGTGGCTGACTCATCTTTCATGCAGCATCAAACACTTAAGTTTTTAATACTCAGTTTTAAAGCCACAATAGGTAAGCACCATAGAAGTTTGAATGAAGCCCACATAAGCACAGGGCTATGACTGACTAAACTTCATACAGCTTCTGAGCCAAGCTCTTGCTTCAATACTTAGCAACTCTTTTATATTTATATCAGGCAGCAACTCCAAAGCTTTATTTTTTGGACCTAGATTACCTGTCATTAACATGGCAAAGTCCAAGCCAATCAGCACAAGTAAGTTCTTTTTATTTCATGTGTCAAAATGAGAAGAAATGACTTCATACACTGAGGAGGTTCTTTTAAAGCACCAGCATTGAATAACCATTAAATCACAGCTAATAGAGGCTTTACAGAAAACATTTTTATACATGAATACAACACTGAAGAGTAATGGACCTCCATTGAGAGCAAATTCTGCTCAAATAAGAGAGATGTTTTACCAAGACAGACAAGAAATGCCAAAACATCATGTTGAAAAGGAAAACAACAGAAATAACCTCAATAACACAGCACAGAGACTACACCATTGCAGGGATCCTTCATGTGGGCAAGAATAAAAAGGCAGGTTCAGCTTCACAGTGCTGTTCCATTTGTGACACAACACAGTGGACATTCAGTCCCTGATGTGGTCTTCTTAAAGAGCCACACCACCAAATGCCAGCCTTATCCCACTGATTGCTACCTCCCCACGAAGACTGTAAAAGGCACTCAGTGAGTACCCTGTACGACCACCAAACAGATAACTTTAACACTTTTGTATCAGTGAAGGAAACCAAATTTTCCTCCCATACTTTTATCCAAGCAGAGCTTTGCTGGCCCAAGTGCTACAGGAAGGGATAACTCTTCCTAGTCAATAGGCAGAAAAGGAAACTCCCACAGTCATGCTGTTAATGTCTGATGTTAATTATAAAGACAGTTTTAATAACAAAGTGTTTAGCAGCACGAAACAAGAGCCATGCAAAATGGTTTAAGTATTGAGGAGTCCAGAAAATACTACTTTTATGTATTCATTGTGATGCAATTTAGTAAGACGCTGTTTTTCAGTTGCTGTTTCTGATTTTTACTACTCTAAATTTTATTATGCTAGGTAAAAATCACACTCTATCCACTTTCTATTTAAGTATTTTTGAGAAATATAGTGGTTTAAGCCCAGTTGGCATATCAGCCACACAGTCATTAGCTCACTCCCCCCCATGTCCTTCCTTCTCCCCACTCCTGGAGGGATGGGGAGGAGAAGCGGAAGAAAGTAACTCACACTGGTTAAGAACAGTCCAGTAACTAAAGTATAATACAAACCACTGCTGCTACCACCAATAATAATAATAAGGGAAATAACAAGGGAAGAGAATACAACAGCTCACCACCCACTGACCGATACCCAGCCCAACTGAGCAGTGATCTAACCCTTCCGGATAACTGCCCCAGTTTATATAGTGGGCATGATGTGCTGTGGTATGGAATACCTCTTTGGTCAGTTTGGGTCAGGTGTC
>JANRGW010029315.1:0-10220 GCA_024733675.1 Psilopsiagon aymara
AGGATCACCTCCCTCGACCTGCTGGTCACGCTCCTTTTGATGCAGCCCAGGGTACGGTTGGCTTTCTGGGATGCAAGAGCACACTGCAGCCGGCTCATGTTCATTTTCTCACTGACCAACAGCCCCAAGTCCTTCTCCACAGAGCTGCTCTGAATCTCTAAAAAAAGCACTAGTGAGGTTGCACCAGAAACCTTGCTTGGTGAAGGGAAGTAAACACAGACATGTGCCTAACTTCAGATGGGGCAACAGTGATTGGAAGATGTGCTTTCTGAGGTGTTTTGCAATGTTGGATGTACATGTGTAAGATGGTGGTGTCCTGCTATGCAGCTAGTTGCTAACTGTCTCTTCAGGCTTGCAGATTGCACAGTAAAATGTCAGTAACTCTCTAGTTTTAGTATCAAGCTGAGCTTACTGAAGTTATGTGGATCAGAGGTATGGGGTTTGTTACTAGGCTTTGTGAACAGTCTTCTCCTTGCCCACACTGGGTCTTGGAAAAAAACAGTTGCACTCTTCAAGTGCGTGGGTTGGTGACTGCCTCCTGAAAGCCACTGTCCAGTGTTGGGCAGGAGAGGGGCTGTGGAGCTTCAAGGGTTCCACTTGAGCATCTTTGCTGGGGAGCTCTTCAGCAGTGATTCCATCCCAGCCCTGATGACCTCTTCTTGTTCTGTTGTGCTGACAGAGAGAGTAGCTGTTGTGACAGCCCAAGAGCCTCATTATCCCACTGAGATAGTACCCTTAGAGCCTCCTCGCTGATTCCCTATTCGCTGCTCTTGCTGCAGAAGGAGTTGCTTTATTCCTTTTTCCTCCTCACTTCTTAACTGTTTCAATAATTCATGCTGTTGAGGCAAACAGGGCATCCAGAGCAGCCTTTACTGTTGATCACAGGCTGTAGAATTAATTATATCAGGAAGGATATGCCAGTCTGAGTGGAGAAAGGTTTTATTTGCAGTAATAGTTGAATTCTTAGCAAAACATTGAGTATCCTTTAGCTGGTTTACCCATTGTGAAAAGCAGTCTTTTAATATATTACTGTGCATTAATCCTTCTTTTTCTTTCTTTGTATATAATGTATTTTCATGCATATGGGTGAAAAGAAAATCTTTGTGTGATGTGAGGAGGCTCTGCTGTAGTAATAACATTCCTATTCAGTGTTCGAGCCTTGTGTGTTCAGTTTATGTGATCAGAGGCTATTAATAAGTGTTTTTCACATGCATCTACTGAAATGTGAATTGCTCTGGTATGAGAGATCTGTTTTATAATATATGAGAGTGCTGCAATAGCAAATGCATTCTGAGCACTGCATAAAAGTACTGCTCTGCTTTTGTACCTCTGAGCCATCATCTCCAAAGTACAAAATCAGATTTTAAAAGCCAGGCTCTAATACAGAATGCTGGGAAAGCCCTGTGGAGCCATGGCACAGAATGGTGCTCCTCAGTTGTCCTGGAAAGGCCAAATGCTTGGGGCTATGCCACCTTCTTAGCCAGCTGCTGGGAACACTGTGTCTGCCCCGCAAAAATCACCTGTGATTCTGGTGCCTTGCAGGAATTCTGAAATTCCATGAATGTTACCTGGGTGACAGCCTGACAGAACATGCCGGGGACTTCCATGAAGCCAACAGCATGACCCTGCAGGCAGTAACAAACTCTGCCCTGGAACAGCACATCTCGAGTGTGCGGGAGGCCCTGGGAGTGGAGTCCTACTACACCCGGTATGTTGGGTGGGAGGGTCTGACATCCTGGTTCCCACTCTCCCCCTGAAAGCAGTTTACAGCAGTCTGAGCTGAGCTGCTGGGCTGAGCAGTCTGAGAACTGAGAATCAGAGCATGGGCAAATTTTCACTGCACAACAAAAACCACTGCTTTATCTTTGTATGTATGGCTGTTTTCTCCAAGTACCTCTATAGGCGTATACGGGTAAGGTTTGAACCCATAGGCTGGGTAATGAATCTGTGAGATGGCTTTTTGTAACAACGACACTGGTTATTTGTAAGTGATGATACAAGATAAAAACAGATTTAAAAAACCTGTACTACAATTCTGAAAACTCCTGGTGAATATAGTGCTTGAGCCTCTTTATCTGAACGTGACCTTGGAATCTGGAAGTTCCTTTGGAGGATCCCTGAACATTTAGGATTGCTATTGGGGGAGGATGCGATTTAGTCACGCAGTGAGATGGGGGATTCGGGGATGGAGTCTGGCTAAGGCGGACCTTGTGTGACTGAAATACTGCTGGTATCTGTAGTGGATTCTGGGCATGGACAGGTAAGGTGCTGCTTTTGGCAGCCAAATCAGTGACTGGCACAGCAAGCATGAGGTCAGCAGTCAGGTTGGACTTACGTTCTCTGGAACTTGACCTGAGCTTGCCATTTTGTGCAGTTACCCACCAATCTCACGTGTGTGCTGAGTGTTGGTAATAACATGTTCTGCTGAGATTGGCATGTGCTTAACTCATCATGTTGAGGCAGTTGGAAACCAGAAGTAGTGAAAGACATCTCCAGGGATTCCCATGTCTGTGTGTACTGGATTTACAGTTGTGTCTTGGTTGGATGCCTTTGGGTTTGTACTTTTATGATTGTGAAGGTGGCTTTCTGAAAGGAAACCAATATTTTTTATTGCTGACTGGATTATTCATTTCACTGTCAGCAGTAACAAGCTGCTTGTTAGCCTGGGATTTTTATGAAGTACTCCAAGAAAAAGTAAAGGGTCTTTCAGCCAGCTGAGTAATCGAAACATAAGGGAAGAGACATAAATGGAGGAGCAGCTTCCTCCATATTAAACCCCTGAGAATCTACCTGCCCATGAGCGCTGCCTATCCAAGTTATCATAATAACGACATTATTGCTAATGTGAGTAGTACAGTTAAGAAGTGGCTGACCTTTGGTGGTGGTAGTATCTCTGGTTTTGGGGTTCTTACATAAAATCAGTTCTGAGACTTCTGTTTGCTTCAGTCGCACCTTCTGAACGACATGTTTCAAGTGGTGCTTGAAAACAAGTTGCGTGATTCCCATTAAAGGAAATGCAGGAGTTGCTCCCTGCAGCCTTCCCATTTCCTGGGTTTTGCGAATGTGTTCCCGATGTTGATGCTTCTGCCTGAATGTGCACATGCACCCTGAGCACTCTGCTCTTTCTGGGAGAACAGTTATTCCCCCCAAGGTGTGAATCCTGACAGGAAGGACAAGCAGGGGAAAAAATACAGACTGAATTGGTTCCATCTACCCGTCTACCCGTGATTCAGAAGATTACATCTGTCTCCACATGTTGGTGGTTGAATCTCACCCTGTAGACATGCATCTACACAACCGAAATCTGCAGTTAGGCCTCATGTAACAGATTTGCAGACGATGTTTTCAGTCCCATTAACCATTTATCACCACAGATTCTCCTCCTGGTGAAGGGAGTCCTTCAGTCTTTAGGTTCAGGGATGAGTTTTTAATTTACTGTGATGTCATCTTCCTGCTCTCTTCATGGTGATGATAGTGGCATGGTTTTGGTTAAGGATTCTCGGTTTAATGCTTGTCTCTGAGATCATGGGGCTGGTGTGGTATGATCACAGACAGGAGCTCTTTCCCCACTTCAAAATTATATGCAGGGAGTTAAACAAATCTTGTCTGCTTCATGTGTGTGTGGGTTAAGGTCATGTTCTGCTTTGAAAACCTTTTCCCTGCATGAATCAAGGGCACTTCCTTACAGCACTGCTGTCTGCCACTGCTCCAGCACACCAGACCCCAGGAGCACCTGTCATCTGCAGGCCCTGGAACCTGTTGTCTGCCTGCCAGCAGAGACCAGAAGGATTTAAATACATACAGCACACGTGGAAATTGCTGGTTGAGTTCTCAGTTTGTTGCTTGCTTAAGTTCACTGTAGTTGTGTGTTCAAATTTCAGTGCCATCACCTTCCATAATGCTGTAAGTGCATGGGAGCTTGGTTCCTGTATTTCTGTTAGTGTGTGCCACTTTTTAAACCTTGAGGAACCCAGGAGAAGAAGAGGGGATGGGGTTGTTAATCTCTTGTATGCCTAACAGGAGGAGATGATGCAAACCAGGCAAAAATTGAGAGCATTTGATTGAGGTTTTGTGTAAAGAGCATTTTCCCTCAGCCTGGCTGAGCATTTGTTACAAAGCTGTTGCTCTGTCTTGCATCAGTGAGTTCTTCACCCTGCTGTTCTCCTGCAGAGCCTGTGCCAGCAGTGAGACCGAGAGCGAAGCTGGGGATATCATGGACCAGCAGTTTGAGGAGATGAATAACAAGCTGAACACAATGACTGACCCAACTGGCTTCCTGCGGATGGTCAGCAGGAACAATCTCTTGAACAGGTGAGACTACAGCACTGCATTGTGGGGATCAGCAAGCACAATGACCTGTCTTGGTGATGGGCTTCTCTAAAGTGCGGGCTTAGGGTGCAGCCAGTGCCATTGCTCCTGCTCTCCCTATTGCCCCAAGTTGTAGGGCCACTGAGCAGCAAGCTGGTACTGTCCTTCATGCTGCAGTAACCATGCGTTCTTCACAGTGTGGATGTAAAGGGAGCATTAAGCATTTTTCTTAAGAACAAGGTCTGTGTGTTAGTACTGTGCAGCCCCTCCCCTTCTGAGCAGAGGGGCCTGTAGGCATTTCTCTTCTGTCCTTTTGTGCTCATGATGCACCACAGGGTTTCTGGTTGGATCTGTGCTCTAGCTTGGATTGGGAGCACAGGGTACCCTAAGGCTTTCTCAGATGGAAAAGAAATGTGATCAGCCTGCAGTGTTGTGAGCCATTGCTGGGGCTTGTGAGCTGAAACAGCATCCCTGTGAAACTGGGAGCTGCCTGTTGGCACCAATAACTGCCCTGATTTTTCTTCCCAGTCTCCACATGTGTTTCTGCTCCAGCTGCTGCACTAATGTTGAACTGTTGAGTACTTGTGAGGTTTGGATCAAACAGGCAGATCCCCAGAACTGCCAAGGTGTTTTGCTAGTTCCTCAGGCTTAGCAGGACAGGAGAATGACCCACTGATTACAGGGGAAAGCATGATCAGATTCTGCTTCTGGGAACGTTAGTCCTCAGGAACACTACAGAGGCCAGTCATGCAGCATTTGTGTCTTTCTGCTCCATGGGAGCTAAGTGCATTCCCTTGAATCCACATCCAGCATCTTACCTTGGGTACCTTGTCAGGTAACTGGTTTGCAGCTTTTAGGAGAAGCTCAGGGGTGGGGCAACTTGGACACTGAACTAAAAGCACCCTCACAAAAGCACTGGGAGGAGCACTAGAAGCAACTGTGTCCTTGACGCTCTCACCATGAGCACTGAGATGAAGAGGATGAGAAGACACTGCCGTATGACCTGCCTGCCTGCCCACCTTTTGCCTGCAGATAGGGCATACCAGGGGGCTCATTGCCATATCTGTTTTGCACATGGCAGAACAGATTAAGAAATAAAATGGGAGCATTTCTGTGCTCTTAGACTTCGGTTAAGTAGCACAAACTTTGATCTTGCAGCCTCACACTCCAGCTCACCTCCTCTGTGCAGTGTTTTTTCTCAGCTAGTACTGGGGTGAGTGCATGTAGCTGTAGGTCAATGCTGAGTGAACTGTTGCTGCTTTAGTGCTTCAGATGATGGTAGAACTGTGGCTCACAAGCAGGGATTGAAGGTATGGAGCCTGTTTGCTTTGGCTTCTGCACTGCAGGGGATGAAGAGAAGTAGGGCCTGCTTGGAGCTGAGAATAAGAGCTTATCTTTCCTACTGCCAAAACAGGCCCTGCATTCCTCATGTGGGGCCTGAATGCATGTTCACATCTTGTGCTTGAATATTGGAGATCCTCAAGGGAGTTTTCGTGGCTTGGGGCCAGTGCAAGTTCCCTCACGCACAGGAACTGCACATGCTGTTAAGGTCCCATGGTAGAAAATGAGACCCTGGAGATGCTGGGACTGTTTGGAGCCATCCAGCCTCCATGTCTGGCGACAAGCGGGTGACTGAAAGGAAACCCTTGGTTTTGGGATGGGTGCCCTCTGGCTGCTGTCATCAGGTAACCTGGCTTGTAAGGAGAAAATAGTAAGATCTTTTGGGCAGTTCTACTTAGAAAAGCCAAACCATGGGGGTTTGGCAGTTAGCTTAAGGAACTTCTGAGAAGACATGGGCTTTGGAGGAGAAAGAAGCACTGAAGGGATGCTGCAGTGATCTCAGTACTGGGCAATAGCTGCCTAAGCTGTGGATGCTACTAATGCAGCTCCCAGGATAGTTCCAGTTGCTCCTGTCTTATGCAGCTTTGTTTTCTAAGCCCCTCAGAGCTCTTAGGCTTTTGTTGGCTTCCCAGGTTAAAATCTGGTTTCCTCCCTGCTAGTCGTCTTCTGCTCCAGCAAGGGACTTGATCACTGTCTGTACCTGCATGTACTTCCCCCACTTTTTCTATGGCCTCTCCACCGTCATGGGGATGTAGTTTGTTCTCTTCCCGTGCACCTGCACAAAACATGAGAATCAGCCCTCATGCTGTTCAGAGGGTCAAATACACTTCCCTGAGGGCAGTTACTGCAGTGCAGCACGGTGAGTATTTATAAAAGGTAAACTTGGGAAGTAAGGAGAAATGTAGAATCGTTTAGGTTTAAAAAGATCTTTTAAGATCAAGTCCAACCATTTTAATCCAGCACTGCCAAGCCCACGTGTCCTTCAGTGCCACATCTATCCGTCTTTTTAAATACCTCCAGGGATGGTGACTCCAGCACTGCCCTGGGCAGCCTGTTCCAACGCCTGAGCACCCTTTGGGGAAGACACTGTTCCTGATATCCCACCTAAACCTTCCCTGGTGAAGCTTGAGGCCTTTTCCTCTTGTCCCATCTCTTGTTCCTTGGGAGCAGAGCCCAGGCCCCTCCTGGCTCCGTCCTCCTCTCAGGCAGTTGTAGGGAGCAATGAGGTCTCCCCTGAGCCTTATCTTCTCCAGACTGACCCCCCCCAGGTCCCTCAGCTGTTCCTCATCACACTTGTGCTCCAGGCGCTGCACCATCTCTGTTGCCCTTCTCTGGCCCTGCTCCAGCACCTCAGGGCTCAGCACCTCAGGGCCCAGAGCTGAGCACAGGATTCGAGGTGCAGCTTCACCAGTGTCCAGTGCAAGGGCATAATCACTGCCATGGTCCTGCTGCCACACTATTACTGATACAGACCAGGATGCCGTTGTCCTTGGCCACCTGGCCACAAGCTGTTCATATTCAGCCATCTGTAAACCAACACACATAGGTCCTTCCCCACTGGCAGCTTTCCAGCTGTGCCAGGGGTGCTGGCTGGCCTGGGATAAAGGAAGGTCTCTGGAGAGCAGATAGGGCAGCAGCGTTGAGGCGTTTCCTATCTGTGTGGTTCTCTTCCATGCAGGGTGCAGCACTGTAGCTGCCCAAGTACAGACCACACAAGCACAGTGTTGGGTGGTCTGTGGGTTTTGTGCAGCCACTGGTGGGTTCTGGAGATAATTGCAGATCCTTGGAAGCATCTGCAGGGAGCTCATATCTGAATGTTTTCTGGAGCTTCCTGCAGCTCGGTATTGGGAGTGTGTCGAGGCCCTAAATTTGGATTCAGGGCTGTATCTCTAGGAAGAGTCTTTTTGAGGAAGGCTTGCAGAGGGTCGTGCCTGATGGATGTCTGTTGTTGGACTGCTGCAGCAGTTAAGTCTGACTCCCAGCCCTCCTGAATGGCTGTGCTTGGTCATGAGTAGCATTTGACTTGTCCAGCGTCCTGATGAATGCCAAGGCCAGAGCAGCAATGTGCTGATGCTGGGGTGAATCCCTCCTTCCTGCCCGGGCCCAGGCACATTCATCTCGACAAGCAGAGTCAGGCCCTGGAAAGCTGGTGCTAGGCCAGATCAGTCTGAGCTCAAGGCTTGCAGGACATGGGCTTTCTCCCCCTTTCTCTGAGGCTGTCATGGGATTGCTGCTTTGTTCTTGCATTTCCCAGACAAAGGACGGAAGCAGAGTTAATGCTGATCCATGCTGCAGTCCTGAGTCCCTGTTTTTGCTGTTTCCTCCACTTGCTGCAGGTCAGACTGCCTTACACAAACGGTTAAATAAGCAGCACTGCATACTCTGTGCAGAGATGTCCAGTGGGAGATTCTACTGCTGCAGAAATCAGGGGAGCCCTGTACATTGCAAGAGGAGGGTAGAAATGGTCAGTACAGGATCTGGGAAGCCAGCACGGGCTCTCTGGAGAAGGGCTTTTGTCCAAAAGATTGACAAGTCTCCCTCTTGTCCCACTGAAATCACCTGCACTCAAAATCAGGTTGACAAGCCCCCCAGAGAGCCATTTGTTTGCACTGGCTTGGGAGGATGGAACGGGCTGGCCAGGGCTCCAGGTCTGTGCTGCCTGCTAGAGGAGATTTCTGTCCATCCTCCTCCTATGGATTTTCTCACTCTTCTTTGTGTACACAAACACACAGGCAAGAGATGTGAAAGATCTATGATGCTCCCTTGCTTTTGCTTTAATAAAAAGCAGTCTGAGTGGTGAAGGAATCAACCTGGAGCTGCTTGGCTGTGAAAGCAAGCTGAAGGGGGTTCTGTGGATGAGGGTGATCAAGACCCTGCTCCCTGCAGTGAATCCTGGTGTTGGCAGCAGGGGAGGAGGTGAGTGCCGCCTGCTGGCACATGGCTGCGCGTGTGGAGGGCAGGGCTGGGCTGCTCTGCTTGGACCGGGGCTCTGCCTGCTCCGTGGTGAGCAGTGGGGTGTCCCTGCCCTTCTGGACCCGCAGCGTAGACTAGAGGGATGTGCACTGCCATTTCTGTACAGCGCCTTACTTCCCGCTCCGCTCTTTCTTTAAGGCCCACCTGTTAAAACCCTGGGAAGTCATCATTTTTCCATAAAATGATTGTTCTTGGCACCGTGCTCTGGGGAGCCCAGCTGCTGGATTAGTGAGACCAGAATGGGGCAACGTCATTGCCTCAGCAGGCAGTAACTTTCTGTAGCCATCTCAGTCTCCTCAGAGTGATGGTGTTTGGTGGCTGGTGATGCCAGGAGCCCATGCAGAGGTGTGTGGGGATGGCAGAAGTGGGCTCCAGGTCAGCTCTCTCATCTGACTTTATGGAGCTCTTCAGAGCAATGGCAGCAAGTGCAGGCATAATCTTCACGTCTTGTTGTTTGCCTGTAGATACAGTTCCTGTTGGTGCCATGCTAGATTAGTTGGTGCACAACCCAAGTGCAAATCTTCCTGTGATTGCAGTTGTTAATGGGTCTCATTTGCCTGCACTCAGCCGCTGTATGTTCATATGCATTGACAACTGTGAACATCACTTCAGGCACTTGAGTTGGTAGAAAAGCTCCATAGCAATGTAATATGCTGTCTGCAGCTGCTTCACCCTGCCATTAATGTCGTTGTTCATTGTGGTATGAAGCTGAATGGGAGAATGAAGTCAGAATTATAAAGACAGGACAAGCTGCAGTGGACCTCAGATTTCTGTAGCTGACCTCTCACTTGCCTTTTGCCCACAGGAGCTGTCAGAGCATGAGCAGTCTGTTCAGCAGCACCATGTCTCCTGTTAAGGATGGAACATCGTCTCTCCCAAGGAGGCAGACTTCCTTCACCAAACCCCCACTCCGTGCACTCTACGACTTACTGATAGGACCTATGGAAGGAGTAAGCCTTTGGTGCTGACAAATACAGAGATTCACTTAACAAAATGCCATGCCAATGTGCAAAAGCAAGAATAGGCAGCTTGGGGATTGTACCCAAAGTGTGGTGTTTTTCACTTGGTCTTCCCAGAGGGTGAGATGGGCTGTGTTGGAAGGTGGAAGCCAGGGACCTTGAGAGCTGTGCTGGTGGATCTTGGTGTGAATCCCACTTGTTCCATGTAGGGAGCTGCTAGTTTGAAATGCAGTATCAGAAAAAATATTCCCTTTCAAAGGATAAGATGATAATAATACTGACATCAGTGGTTGGTGTTCACAATGGTTTTGTGCTGGAGCAGGAGCTGCTGTGCGGGGTCTGTGCAGTCTGCTAGTGCGCTCAGGGCTTGTTCAGCAAAGTGAAGAAGTTTGTGCAGAGGTGAGCACAGCCCAGCTGTAGAGATGTGTCCACTCCAGTGTTGGTTCATGTGTCACATCTGTGGTCACATGGAGAGTAATTCTGATGTGGGTACATCATGGTTTAGGGTGTAAATCAGCCACACAGTTTGCAACGTGGAGTAATCGAAAGAATGCAACTCCCGCAGGTTGAGATAAGAACAATTTAGTAACTAAGGTATAACACAAACCACTACTGCTACCACTAGTAATAATAATGACA
>JANRGW010029315.1:10320-26009 GCA_024733675.1 Psilopsiagon aymara
CCTTGGCCAGACCAAACATCACTAAGCCATAACTAAAAACATTGGTGTTACCAGTGCTGTTCCCAGGCCAAAAGTCAAAAACACAGCACTGCTCCAGCTACCGAGAAGGGGAAAAATGACTGCTACTGCTGAACCCATGACAGAGTATTTTCAAACCTTGGGAAGTGCAGGTAGGGCAGTGGTTGGAGTGAAAGGACTGAGCTGATTCTCTCTCTCCTCTTTCTAGGGTTTGATGCATTCCAGTGGGCCTGTTGGCCGCCACCGCCAGCTGATCTTGGTTCTGGAGGGAGAACTGTACCTTATTCCTTTTGCTCTCCTGAAGGGCAGTTCATCCAATGAGTACCTCTATGAGCGCTTCAGCCTCATTGCAGTGCCATCCATCCAGTCACTGAATCCCACCTCCAAGGTCTGACATTGCCTTATAAATCCTCACTCTCACAGAACCTCTCCTGTGGGGTGCAGGTTCCTTACATGCGCTAGAAAAGCAGCAGGTAGGCGCAAGAACAGAAGCCCCAAATGTGCTGCCCTGCTAAGGCACTCCCAGCCCTGGTGAGAGTGTTGAACACCTCAGCTGTGAAGTAGGTGGGGGGCTGGGATCTTCTTCATACTGTAAGCTCTGCTACAACCCTCAAAGGGACCTGGGCTAAGGCTGTTGCTTTCTGTTCTTATCTATCTGTTTACCCAAGATGTTGGGATAGAAATCCTGACTGGGCTCAAGAGTTGATGTTCCTTGGAATAGTTAAATAGAAACACAAAGGAGTTGTTCTTGTACATGAGACAGCCAGACTCCTGTTTAGAGCCAGAGAGACAGGCTGTTTCATTACCAGCACCATAACAAACAGATCTTTGAACCCCATTTTTTCTTTCTCTCTGTAGTCCCATGCAAGGAAGAATACTTCTGCTTACTCCAGTTCTACCTCAATGGCAGCTGTCATAGGAAATCCCAAGCTCCCTTCAGCAGTTATGGACAGGTGGCTATGGGGACCTATGCCCTCTGCAGAGGAGGAAGCATATATGGTGTCTGAGCTACTCAGCTGCCAGCCCTTAGTTGGCTCTGCTGCAACTAAGGAGAGGGTCATGAGTGCCCTCACTCAGGCAGAATGTGTCCATTTTGCAACCCATGTCTCCTGGAAACTGGCTGCTTTGGTCCTGACACCCAACACTGACAGCACTCCAGCCAGCAGCAAGAATGCTTTTGGGAATCCCTACACAATCCCAGAATCCCTTCGGATGCAGGATGATGCCAGTGATGTGGAGAGCATTTCGGACTGCCCTCCTCTGCAGGAGTTTCTGCTTACAGCAGCTGATGTCCTGGATCTGCGGCTTCCTGTCAAATTAGTGGTTCTTGGCTCCTACCAAGAATCCAACAGCAAAGTCACTGCTGATGGAGTCATTGGCTTGACAAGAGCGTTCCTGGCTGCTGGTGCTCAGTGTGTCCTAGTGTCACTCTGGCCCGTTCCTGTGGCTGCTTCCAAAATGTTTGTGCATGCCTTCTATTCCTCCCTTTTAAATGGGATGAAAGCCAGTGCAGCGCTTGGAGAAGCAATGAAAACCGTGCAGGGCAGCAAGGAGTTCTCCCATCCGTCCAACTGGGCAGGTAGGAAGAATCTGCTTTTGACAAGACAGGTTTCTAGTTGCTGTTACATGAGATTGTTTGATTTAAGCGAGGAGCAGTGCCACCAAGTAGCTGGGAGTAGCTTGTGCCCTGTGCTCTCCCAGAATTCAGTCCTGCTTTAAAGGACTCCTGGAGCATGCTAGGACAAGTTTAGCTGCAATGCAGTGTTTTTCCATTTGCTTGAACAGGAAAACACTATTGATTTAATAGAGGAGGTCATGTAAGAAGCATTTAGAAGCTTTCTGGAAGTTCAGTCTGTGAGACCAGGCAGGGAGCTGCTCTGGGAAAAGAGTATCACTCTGCTGAGTGCAGTGAACCATTGGTCTGAGAGGGCAGAGGATATTGCTTCTGTTTTGAATATTCTCCATAACAAAAGGAGATTGACTGTCTTTTACTCTGAATCCTGCAGGCTTCATGCTAATTGGGAGCGATATGAAGATGAACAGCCCTTCTTCACTAGTAGGACAGGCCCTGACTGAGATTCTGCAGCACCCCGACAGGGCACGAGATGCTCTGCGTGTCCTGCTCCATCTGGTAAGAGGAGGAAAACCACAGGCATGGTGAAGGGCATTGCCAACATAGCCGTGAGATAAAGTTACCTGTGGATATGCACCTGTAAATCATGAATAGAAAGAGAAACACCCTGATGTGCAGCCACTTCCACTTGAATATGGACTTTCAGTCCCTCTCCCTTACCATAAGGTAATCTCCAGTGAAAACTCTGTGTCAGTGTGGGAAGGCTTGGACACCTGATTAAGTGTCCAGAGCAAAAAGAGGCAAAGTAAGTGAAATTTTACATTGTAGTGTGACGACACCCTCCCCAGGCCCATCTAGTTTGCTTTAGCTGTTAAAGTGGGTCTCTGCTTTAAAAGTGAAGTAATCATTGGGGTTAATTGTTTCTAAAGGAAGCTAGCTCTGAATGTTGCAGGCATGGAAGTGCAGAGCAGTGTCTGCTGCCTCTTTGCATGCTTGGAAGACAAGAGGCACTTTTATCCCCATCTGTGCTAGTGGCCTGTTGTGGGGAACAGCCAGGGTGAAGCCAAACTGCCAGATGGTTAGAATATCTCTCATGACTTTTAGTACTTGTCTTTCCAACATGTCTTCTGTGGTCCCACAAGAATGTGGAGTATCCATAGGAGGAGGGAAACCTGCAAATACTTCTAGTGCTCCCAGTTGCTGGGTTTTGTGGACACACATCTCTGCTGTTTACAATGTAGCTGCGGACTCTTGCTTGGTGCTAAGAAGTGGCTGTGAGAGATGGGAATCTGAACATGAGATCTTCTGGGAAGAAGTGCTGCCAGGCTTAGGGGAAACCGTCACAGACAAATTGGTACTTAGTTTCCTGTGGCATTACCTTCCCCAGCATCCCAGAGAGCATTGGCAGTCATCACAGTGATTTTGAGGCTGTGAGTGCTGAGTTACTGGAGCCTGTTTTCAAGAGCACTAACATCCTTCTGTGTAAGACAGGCATGTTCAGCCATGCATTTGCTGTCTCTCAACCTGCTGTTCCTGCCTTCTCACTGTGTAGAAAGAGCCAGTTAACAAAAATCTCTTCTAAAATAACCTAATGCTGTATTTTCCCCAAAGGTGGAGAAATCGTTGCAGCGAATCCAGAACGGGCAGCACAACTCCATGTATACCTCCCAGCAAAGTGTGGAGAATAAAGTGGGTGGCATTCCAGGCTGGCAGGCACTACTTACTGCGGTAGGATTTCGGCTGGACCCTCCAGGCAGTGGCCTGCCAGCAGCAGTGTTCTTCCCAACCTCTGACCCTGGTGACCGGCTGCAGCAGTGCAGCACCACCATACAGTCCCTCCTAGGTAAGAGGAGGCCAGCATGGGCTCTGGCCAAGCAGACATCAACCTTCCCCTGCCTTCCTGTGATGCAAGTTGTAATCACTGATGTTTAGCATCAGTTAAGTATTTAGCAGGGTGAAAGTTCTGAAAGTGCTTACTGAAACTTTTGTCATAGATGGGAATCACTTACTCCTGGGTCCAGTATCTGAGAAGCCTGAAGTGACCATTCCTTTCTCCCAGCTCTCAGTCAGAAAAATGTATAATCAGATGCAAAGTGGAAAAACCTTTTGCTTTCTGGAAATTGCTGCTCTTCTGGTCAGTGGTGTGGGGCAGAGAATTTAGGAATTAGCTGAGTGTGTTCTGTTCAGGTTTGTTGCATGTCTAGCAGTCTAGAGGCAGATGCTGACCAATCCCTGTTTCTGCTGATGTTTTTCAGGTTTGCCTAACCCTGCACTTCAGGCACTTTGTAAGCTTATCACAGCTTCAGAAACAGGAGAACAGCTTATCAACAGGGTGAGTTGGGAAGTTTTCCCACAGTACCAGGTTCCTCAGAAACACCCAGAATGGTTTATGCCCTGATCAATTGACCCAGAGCTCACTGAGACCTCAGGTTTGAAATTCCAAACTTACCAGTTTGTGTGAGTGGAAGTCTGTGTCCAGAAGAGAAAAATGCAGATATATCACTGGGCTGCATGGCCTTGAGCCTCCCCATTCAGTGACGGATGTGAAAACATGATACCTACTGCAGTGAGGGGGAAGCAAAATACGGGAAATGGGTGGCAGAACCACTAATTGCTATTTGGCCATCCTGTCTAAGGCCCGTACTGGTTGGTCTTTCTCCACTGTAATTACCAAAGTTCCAAGGTACTGTTGACTTTGGACAATGCAGGGTCTGTCAGAAAACTTGCTGAGCCGCTGATGCTCCTGGTGTGCATGCTCATAGCTCTGCTGACAGGATCACTGCCTTCAGGAGAAAGGCAGTGGGACTCCTCCCTGCTCCCCACAATCTCCTTCACCTTCCTCCCTCTCCCCTGTCTCTCTAGCATGCATAGCTTAACCCTTCCCTGTGGCCACTGGCCTGGGTGGCTTTCCATTACGTGTTTCTTACTGTCCCGATTGCTCCTCAAATGACTTTTATCTTGACTGCCTGCCTGCTCTACTGAATGAGCACAGTGCACAGAGCAAATGGGGGTACAGCTCACCTTTATTTTCCCCTTCCCCATGCAGAAGTATTCTAGGGAAGTTCCATGATGGGCAGCTGGATTATCTCTGTAGCTTCAGAAGACTCCATTCTGTTGTATTGCCTGTCTGCACAGCACACAAAACAAGAGGCCCAGCTTTGCTGCTACCCTCTAAGAGGCCTGTTTTGTCAGTCCATGACACTGAGTCTGCTTCAAGGAAAGGGTTTCTTGTTATGATCTGCAGTAGTGCACGAGGTATTTCTTATGGCTTGTCCTTCATGGCATTTTGCTTTCTTGCCTTGGCTCTTTTTGTCAGTGCCTGAGACTTCTGTGGTTGAGTAGCAGGATTATATTTTCCTTAGTGCCACCAGAGGGAGGCTCAGAGTCAAAGGGATGTGCTGAGTAGAAGAAAACAGTTGAATAAATCCAAATGTGTTAGTGTCCATGAGATTACTTCACAGTTGCCTTCTTGCCTCAGATTATTTAATCACCCAAGGAAAAGCATTCAGGTCGCTGAACACAACTAACGAAAGATGCACTCACGGTTCCTCAGCTGCCCTATGCAGTGAATGCTGGTAGGGTGTTGCTGTGGCTTTGCAGATGTTCCTCTGTAGCCCCAGCCCCAGGCAGAATTTCCTTTGCAGAGAGTTATCCAGCTACAGGCTGGGACAGTTTCAGCTGAAACCCTCCCTTTCCCTGCCACTTCTGCCTTTCTTCCCCTCCCACCTCTCTGCAGCTCAGATGTGAGCAGCTCTAGCTCTGCCTATCACAGAGAAGAGGAGTCTTTGTTCAAACCCAATATGTCGTGACCGGTCAGGCAGTGGCTGGTGCTCATCCTTTCTCCTGTGTGGGTGATGGGTGTCCTACAGGAGCAGCTCTTGCATTCGCGAAGCAGCAAGACAGGGAGCCTGGTCTTTTGCTCTGGATAGAAACCGCTTATCTGTAATGCAAAGTAGAAGATAGGAACCAAAGAGAGCACTTCAGCACCACCACATGTGCAAGGAAAAGTTAGGGACTGCCAGTAATGTATCCCAGGGAAAACAAGAGAAGAGCTTGTTTTGTGTTCAGCTTTCTGCCAGAACATGGGTTGGCCTGAGTGTGCCTGTTGGAGTTGGTTGTGATCTGGGCACTCCCAGGTTCCAGCTGCCTGTTCTCACGCTGTTGGACTCCTGATTCACAAGTGAGGACACTTCCATGCTCCCTTGCAGTCAGGATGATGGTTTGTATGTGGATGTGTCACTGCAGGGCTGCTGATCACAGGCATTTTAGCACAGAATAACCTGTGTTCTTTCTTTTCTCCTCTCTTTTCCTTTCTTGTTATCTGCTGCCCGAAGGCTGTTAAAAATATGGTGGGAATGGTGAGTATTACACTGGGGGATGACAGAGCTGTGCAGGGTAGAATGCCTCAGTCACTGCAAACCCATTTCCCTGTGCTTCAGAGCTCCTGCTTTCAGGCCTGGAATTTCCTCCATGTCCTACTGTGGGAAAAAGACCATGCAGGCTTGTGCGGGTTGTAAGAGATGGGTGGTCCTGAGGTTTGCTGGTCCCTCATTAATGACTTTCCGTCCTTCCTGCCCTGGCTATGTTTTTGAATAGTATGGAATCCTGGCACGTTAATTTGTGTCAGATCTTCATAAACACATTTTTCTACTTTGCTACTCCTGTCCCTTGGGCACAGTTGAGAAACTTCATTCCTGGAGGCCATGGAGGTATTAGGAAAGTCTTCCATGGTTTCACATGACTTGTTCTGCCCAGTTAAATGCTGAAAAGGGTTTTCCTGGGACTTGCATAAAGAGTACAGTTCAGTCATGGGATGGGCTTTAGTCTATTTCTGTGAGCAGCCCCAAAGCATCTCTTTGCTCTTCTTTCAGTTCGCAGATGTTCCTCCTGTGCTTCTTGCTCAGTCTCAATTGGTCACACACTTCCCCCCTGCTCCCTTCCCCCAGCCCTCACCCCTGTTCTGTCCCTGCCTTTGCTGCTGTTCAAGTTTGTCCATTGTTGCTGTCCCCAGACTGTCCCCCTGTCAGACCCTTTCATCTCACTGTTCTGTCCAGGAGCAGCAGCTGAGTTCATGGATGTACTGGGAAAGGGATGTTTGCAGTACATTGCCTGGGCTGTGACTGTCAGAAAAGCAGTGATGTGATTGTAAGGAATGGCTAATGTTTGTATTGTTATCTTCAGCTGCATCAAGTCCTGGTTCAACTTCAGGCAGGCGAGAAGGAGCAAGATTTCTCCTCTGCACCAATCCAGGTTTCTATCAGTGTCCAGCTCTGGAGGCTGCCCGGCTGTCATGAGTTCCTGGCAGCTCTAGGTAGGAGAACACTTCTTTCCATTGTCTTCTTGAAACTGTAGAACTATTGTTAGTGTCTCATATGATGGCTTCAAGTAGTGACGAGACTCACAGCTTTAGATTTGTTTGTCTGGGTACTGTTTGGTACTTGCATCTCCGGGTGTGATCCCTGCCTGCTTGGTCCATCTCAGTTCAAACACGCGGGTCTCTCTTGCGCACTGCCTGGCCAGTGGTAAGGGGCATTTTTCTCTCATGCATCAAAACATCTCCCAAGTCAGCAGAACACGGATTTCAGGGCTGACAGCAGCTTGGTATTGTCAAGTTGGTTTAACCCATTTTTCTCTCAGGTTCCTGTTCCCCTCTTGTGCCTAACACATATTTTTGAGCTTGCTTCTGGCCTTCTGCCTGAAGTGAGCTAATCATTCCTTTTGCAGAGAAACCTGTGCAGTCAGCAGGGGTAGGACATACCAGGGTGGTTCTGTGTACCAGGCTCTACAACCTGTAGGAAAGACAGACGAGAACCAAATAGCAAACTAGATTTTATTCTGGTTTGCACATTGCTTAGAGTTAATAAAAAGGCATTGGCAGGAAGAGACATCCAAGAAGACTGCTTGAGGAGCTTGGAGAAGCCAGGTATCATTTCTTACACACAGCCATGCCTCCTGCAGCCCAGCCTTTGTTTGCCAAATTCCAAGGTCTGCAATCTTCTCCAGTCCAGTTTCTGTGAGAAAGCTTTGCATTGATGAATGGTGGAGGCATGTGGGACACTGTCCCCTGTATGTCATTCCCCAATGATTCTAAATAATTCTCCAGTTAAAAAGTACAGAGTAGTGTATTTTGTCTGTCAGTTTGGCCAGGAGTGATTTGCTCATGTGTATGTGCTCGCAGTCCAGCACTATGAAGCTCCCAGCACCTGCTGGAGAAGTGCTAAATACTAATAAATGGTAATAAATCCACAGAGTGTCAATTGCAGTGCAGGGTTGTCATTCCAGGACACTGCAGGATCTCAGCTCTCTTTGATCCATCTGTGTTATAAATGGGTTTACACTTGTTTAAGACTCTGGGACTTTCTGAGGTTATTTTCTGCTTCATGTACCACTACAGGTTTTGATCTTTGTGAAGTTGGCCAGGAGGAAGTGATTCTGAAAACTGGGAAACAAGCTAACAGGAGGATCATGCACTTTGCCCTACAATCCTTGCTGGCACTTTTTGGTAAAGCTACTTACAGTAGTTGTTTCTCCTGTGTTGTCTGATGATTTTATCAGAGTGGCTTTTAGAGATACCTCACACTTTTGCCTTTTGCAGAGATCACACACGTGTCCCACAGACCATAGGTCATACAACAGCAAGTGTGGTTTTTATATGGGAAACAAGCACTAAGACTCTGCTGAGGCCAGAGCTGGGAATAGAGTCCAGCAGTTGGAGGATGTAGAACTCTTGGGTTTGAGATATGAAATGAGAATGAATTGACAAGTTTCATCTCAGGTGCCTGCACTAAGGTTCCTGCCTCTGCATTTCTCGGGCTGTGCAGTTTTTTTCTCACCTACATAGCAGTTGGGTTTTCTGAAGTAGTACGGACTCTGAGGGTATGTTTTGTAGCATTGCCTCTGACAAGTTTTGTTGGTTTTACTGTGTGTCTAGGGGCATGTTTGTACATGTTTCTTTTCTTCTATTTTAGATTCCACGGAGCTGCCTAAGCGCCTTAGCCTGGACAGTTCCTCATCACTAGAGTCACTGGCTTCTGCTCAGTCTATTTCCAACCCCGTACCCCAGTATCAAAACCCTCCATTCTCCCCTACTTGTCCAGACAGCATTGCATCAGATGCCATTTCTGTGTATAGCCTGAGCTCCATTGCTTCTTCCATGAGTTTTGTTTCCAAGCCAGAGAGCATGGCAGATGGTGTGGGACAGAGAGGACGCCAGGACTATGAGAAGCCCAAGAGCATCTATCCACATAGGTCTGCAGGACAGAGCCAGTTGTCACCACAGAACAGCACTGCAGTCAGCAAAGATGAGGAAGAGTATGAAGGTTTTTCTATAATCAGCAACGAGCCTTTGGCCAGTTACCAAGAAAATATAAAACCAAGATTTTCCCCTGATCACAAACAGTCCAAAACTGGTCAGACTGGAGGCATTAAAGAGTCTGTCAGCTCCAAAGGGAGCATAAGTACCCCAAATTCTCCTGTTAAAATGACTCTTATTCCCAGTCCAAATTCACCTTTCCAAAAGGTTGGGAAACTCGCAAGTTCTGATACTGGGGAATCTGACCAGTCTAGCACTGAGACTGACAGCACTGTCAAATCCCAGGAGGACAGTAATCCAAAGCTTGATCCACAGGAGTTGGCCCAAAAAATCCTGGAGGAAACTCAAAGTCACCTCTTTGCTGTTGAACGTCTTCAGAGGAGCAGCAGCCAGATAAGCAAGAGCAACAGTTCCGATGATGGGGCTCCCAGCCCTGTGGGTGCATCTGCATTCAGGTCTTCAGAGACCAGCGCATTCAGTCGGCCCATCAGCTCTAGCCAGAAGAATCAGTCTTCACCTCTTGCAATGAAACCAAAGCCTCCCACAAGGAGTTCATCCCTTCAGAAAGTGAGTTCTGGCTATAACAGCCCCACAGCTTCAGAGATGTCAAACAAAGAAGGCACAGGCCAATACAGTGGGCAGCCATCTCCAAGTTGTGATTCGCATGTGTCCTTAACTGAGCAGCCTCACTTCAAGCTCAAGTACCCCAGCTCTCCCTACAGTGCTCATATTTCTAAATCACCCAGAAATATCTCTCCGAGCTCAGGGCATCAGTCTCCGGCTGGTAGCACTCCATCTCCTGCTCTTTCTTACTCCTCAGCTGGTTCTGCTCGCTCAAGTCCAGCTGATGCCCCGGACATAGACAAGTTGAAAATGGCTGCCATTGATGAAAAAGTGCAAGCAATTCACAACTTAAAGATGTTCTGGCAAAGCAGTCCCCACCACTCCCCTGGCCCAGTAAAGATTCTGAGAGGGGCTCCTGGAACAATGACTTCTAAGAAAGATGTCCTCAGTTTGCTCAATTTGTCTCCACGGCACAGCAAAGAAGAAAGTGTCGATAAGCTGGAACTAAAGGACCTGTCTGTTGGGCAACACCTTGCTGCTTCTCCACAAAAGAACCCTCCAAATGGACACAAGCGCTCTGAAACTGCCAGTGCAGTGACTCCAACTCACTCCCCGGCTCCCAGCAGCACTCCAGGCACCACGCGCCCCGTGAGGCTGCCATCTGGGAACGGCTATAAATTCCTGTCACCGGGAAGATTTTTTCCTTCCTCCAAATGCTGAAATCTCTCAAGTACCAGCTGATAACTCACAATCTGTTCAAGTATCTGCTTCTGCCCACTTGCCTTTATCAGTACAGAACCATTATCTACAAAGCCATGGTCATACCCGCAGTTGGCAATGCACAGGAACGGGACAGATTGGCCCCGTCTGTCACCGTGCAGGAACACGGGCTCTACACAGATGGGGTTTGGTTTCCCTTATGAGGACCTTGGCCAGGCTCACTTGGTAATAGGTTCTACATAGTGTTCAGTATTAGCAGCAACAGGTCCAATGAATCTAGTTGTCTGTTCATAAAGCACTAGTTTTTAAGTCACGTACTCATATTTCTTGACCTAACAGGAGGTATTACAGCTGGCCTTTTTACAGAAATTACACATATCAGGGATCAGAGAGGAGGCAGAACTTCATGTATACCACAGAGAAAGTATGCACAGGCTTCTGCCTGGAGAAGTACAAGCCATTTATTTGATTGCTTTTGAAGGCTGTCAGAGAGGACAAGATAACATAACCATATCTCTGCCAAATTAGCCAAGCATGAGAAATTGCTGGCAGTAAACGTCTGTAGCAGCATGATACTGGCAGTTCTCTTGCATCATTTAGAGGCTGGTGAAACAAAGGCAAGAGGACAGAAGTGCCCCGTTCTAAAACCTGCATCTCAGGCAACCCCTTCCTGAGGGGAAACTGTTCAGGTGCTATTTTGCTGGTTGGTCTGCTCAAAAAGAAGTTTGGGGCATGGCAAGCAGGGTGAGCCTGAGTGGAAGGTGGTGTGTGTGTCAGAGAGATGAGCTCTGGTTTTCCTGAGTGCTCTGATCTCTGGCTCGCAGCACTATGATGGTGAAACGTTGGCAAGTATCAGGGCGGCACGGATGTCTTCTGCCTGCGAAGCGTGCACAGGAAAGGGTTCCACAACACTGAAGCTCAGAGCATTATTTATTTAGTAGGCAGGAAAGTGGCATCAGTGTATGTGACTTAGAAATCACCTGACAAATAAATCCTTCACTGGACCCGCTAAATCATTCCCTGTAGTAGCTCATCATGGGAGTCTGCAAACCCCTCCCTGCTGTGGAAGCCAGTTTCTTTTGCAGCAGGTACACGGGTCTGAGTAGATGTTGGTGCAGTCCAAGCACGTACATGAGGCAACAGTGGCTGTAGGCAGAACCTGTGCACCCTGAGGTCCCCGGAGAAAAGAGAACCAAGAGCACCCCAAGGGGTGTGTGTGAATAGAGCTTTCCTGGGCTAGGCGGTGTTTGGGTGTTGAGGGCAAGGTGGAGATTGCTTCTTTGAAGCGGCTGTTGAATGCAGTGATGGGACCAGACTCAGAATGATACCTTACATGCACTGAAGACTGTGGGCAGGCGGTAGTGTTAGCTCGGCCACCTGCACACTGAGATGGAGCAAGAATTTCACAGGCCGCGTGTTACGAAGTCGGAGCACTGGATCACCAAGGCTTTTGGGTTCTACTCTGCACTCCCAAAATTCAGAGTGACTGAAGCCTAATCACTTCACCTCTCTGTGCCTCGTCTTCCCTTTCTAAATGGGGATAGTAATACTTACCTACCTACCTCACAGAGGTGATGTGAGGCTTAATTAGGCCCTGAGTTTTAGCTGGATTTTGAGTCAGCCTCTAGTTGTGGGGCTGACCACCCAAATGGTGAGTGCAGTCAGCTCTGTAAATGTGCTGGGGCACGTTGCTGACACAGATAATTGTTGCACTTATCATGTCTTGATGCTCTTCGTGAAAATATGAATCTGATCCTTTGTGATAGGAATCTTGGAGGAAAAGCATGATAGCAGGACAGAGGATTCAATTCTGATGCCGGAATATGACATTACCTAGGCTCAGTTACTCACAGTGCATATATCAAGTGCTTGCTTTGAGTATGTTCCAGAATCCACTGGGTTTGGGAGAATGTTTTCCTTTTCACCATTGCAAGAAATTAACACAAGCACTAAAGGCAAATACTTTAGGGCTGTGTTGTTACAGTCAGCTAACAAGGGATGGGTGATCACAAAAGTGTCAGTGCAGAAGGACAAAGAGTAGTTTTTAATTTACTCATATATGCAATGTAGCAAAACAGCTGAGTAAATCTGTTCAACTCCTGTGATACAAGTTATGTGTCTGTAGTTACATCTCTCTGTGATGGTTTGGTGCTAGATACCATCTTCTTGTCACTTGGCAGGAAAAAATAGGATAATGGGTGCAGCGTCTGCCACCCATGCAGTGACCCTGTTGTGGCCACTGCACTGCCTGGAGCCTTCCCATGACCTGCTCTATTTCTAACCAGCATAACTGTTGTCAAGTGACATCCCAGAAATACCCAGGATGGAAGTGGGCAGCTTTTTGTGCATAGCAACAGCAAATACTCCCTGTAGTGCTGCATAACATGCCAGAAATAAGCCTCTCTACTTGTAGTTTAATTCCATAACTAAAGGATCTTTTACTCTGTAGAAATTCCACGTTGCCGTCCCCACGTCCCGGTGGGTTTCACACTGGCTCAGAGTTTTCAGAAAAAAGTGCATCGGGGTGGGGGGTGGGATGGTTCCCTGGGTTTTTAGGGAGGGGGGAGCATTAGAAACAGGGAAGGGTTCAGATGTAGAGGAAGTTCAGTATTCGCGAATTTGGTGTATAAATACGGAAGGTGAGTGTCACTAGAACAAGTCCTTTGGGAAATGAGTTTCCATTGACTTGCACAGGGCACTTCCATTGGCTTGATGAGAGCCATGAAGGTGCATGCTTACTCATGGCTGGGAACACTTCCCACACCTCGTGCCTCACTCCTCCACCCCCTGAATGAGAAATGACCCCTTTGTGAGGAAAAAAACAGTTTAATCAGGTTTGCCCAATATGTGGAGAAATTCAGGAAATGAAATACCATGTTCTCTGTTTGGTATTAGAATTCCTTCTGTGGAGTTTAAACGCGTTGGTTGTTGTTGTATTTGTGCATGGTACAAGTGACAACACTGCTTAATACAGTGAGCAATAAGAATTAGGTGTTACCCAGTTTCACACTAAACCTGCCACACGCAACCATTCCCCAAGGCCATAGAATGTATTTTAGTTTGGGTTTGCCCTGTATGTTTTACTGTGTGAGGTTACAGATTTTTTATTGACTGTCTTTAGCTCCAACTAAATGGGAACAGTAACAAGCTCTGATCAAATCCACTTTAATTTGATGCTGGTTAGCCTGGACTCTGGCCTGGTACTGATTTTTCTTCTATTTAACCACACCTCACTTAAACAAGGGAACAGTGTCGAAGGGGTGCTACAGCCACGTGCATCACTCTAGGCTACGTTTCCTTTCATTAGGTCAAACTTCCTACGTGAACATTTTCAAGTTGCAGCATAGATCCAGGTGCACAAAAGTATCTGAACCTGCGAAGAGACTCTGGTAGCTGCCAGCTGGTGGGGGGTTTGGGTTTGGGTTGTGCTGCCCAGAGGGGCTGCAGAGGTGTGTGCAACACGTGGCCCAGCGGGTGCAGAACTCCTTCAGGGCATATTGAGGACGGTGGCTGTCAGCAGAGACTCTCCAAGCAGCAGCCCTTTAGCACTTGCTCTCCTTGTATGCAGTGTTAGCCATGTTTGGCCTATATGGACTTTCTTTGTAAATTAAAACTGTTTCCAGACAGCATTAAACTTTTTATATTATGAAATTTACCATGTAAAAAGATTTTCATATTTTTATTGAAATTGCTAAGGCATTTGGCCTTCTTCCTTTGTGATTTCTGTGTCTATTAAAGCATGAGTTCTCTCAGTACTTCAGTCTCTTGGTCTAGGATGGTGTTGGGAAAGAACTTGCTAGAGCACTGCACCCTGCCCTGACCCCAGCAGACTGCTAACTTTGCTGAGAAGCAAAGCAGTCCACATCGATCTACATCTTGTGGCAAAGTATGAGTAACTTGGGCTGCTGTGCTCGGCCTCCCTGTGGAGGTGAGCGCTCACTGAGAATTTCCTCTTCTTTCTGTGTCAAAATGTTGAGTTCCTGTTACAATCCAGGACTAGAAATTGCTTTGCTTTTCCTTTGCAGGCGGGGGGAGCATCGGTATTTGCTCACTTGTTGTGCTGGAAGGAGTTTCGAGGACCACTCGGTCCCCGTGTACAGGGTTCCTGAAGCAACGCTCTCGTGTTCTAATGCTACCGTCCCCCTCCTGTGCACACAAACCTGCATTCAGCAGGCTCATATGGTGCGGTGGGGGGCAGGCCTGGGTGGCTGGGGGGAAGCTTCTCCTCCACATGCAGAGGCCGAGGAGGTCTGAAGTGGCATGTGTGTATGCGGGGTCTGGAATTAGCAGGAAGCAGCTGCTCGGCTGCTGCCATCGAGTGTGGTATCTATAGTCTGGATATAAACAAAGAGAAGGGGCTTGGGGAAAGCACACAGTGCACCTGGCTGAGCAAGCAAAAGACAACTGTTGTCCATATGGGGAAGGAGCAGCAGTAAGGTCTGTGCTCAGCTGGGACTTGGGAAAACCAAATAAAGGAAAATAGGGAATGCTGTCAAACTTGCGGAAGGCAACCAGCCCCATCACATCGCCCAGGCACAGCCCTGGCCTGGTACAGCCGTCTGTGGGAGGGTCTTTTGGCAACACTGAATTTTACTGTCTGAGTTTCTGCTCTCCTTTAGTGGAGTTGATGTGCAAATGCATCATCAGCTCTAGCTGCTGGCAAACAACTTGGAGCAGATGGCTCCTGAAGGGAGCAGGTGGGCAGGGGTGGGCCTGGAAGTAGGAAAAAGGATGCAATTTGGGAACATGGGCACTGTGTGGAGACAGCTGCTCAAACAGGAGACCGTAACTGCAGATACCCACCACCAGTTCCCTGCAGAAGAAGTGCTCAGCTTCCCCTGAATTACAATTGTGGTTTCCCTCTGGAATGCAATACCGTGCTCGGGTATCCCAGAGATGCCTATGTAAAGGCTTGGTGCTACCAGAGGCTCCCTGTTTGAACTCGGGAGAAGCTTTGTGTATTTCCCTTCGGGGATCCAGTGCCTCGAGTAGAGCTTGAGGCGGTGTCCGCTGCTTGGGTTAACAGAAACGTGCTGGGTAAAGGGAGCCGGGAGATGTGAAGATCTTTCACCCCGTACCGTGTCACGCCCCTGCGCTCACCCCGACACTCGCTCGCACGGAGCAGGGCTGGCTGCCGGGTCAGGGGCCCCAGCACCCCAAGGGCCGCCGGCAGTTTCCCTCCTTGGGGAGCAGCGCTTCGGGTTCTGCACGGGCTCGGGAGCCTCATGGCGCGTATTCTGCCCTTGGGGCTGCTTCCAGCCTCTTTCCACGCCTCCAAAAGCCGTGACTCATCGGCTCTTTCCCTTTTCAATTTGCTTTTAAGGAACCCCGGTGGACCCGTGGCACCGGCGGCTCCGCGGGCCCAGGGGGTGCAGGCGCGGCTGAGCCGGGTTCGCTGAGCGTCAGTTGCGGGCGTTCTCTCTGCGGCTGTGAATCCTCCCACAAGAGGGCGGCATTGACGCGGCAACCGCGGCTCCTCGGGGCTGCCGCAGCGGCGAGAGC
>JANRGW010029315.1:26518-56611 GCA_024733675.1 Psilopsiagon aymara
GGCTCGGCCCGGCTCCGCTCGGCCCGGCTCGGCTCGCCCCCCGCCGGGCGGGGTAGGGCCCGCTCTGTCCCGCTCCTCGCCGGGCCTCCCGCGGCTGTGCCGCTCCTCCTCTCAGCGGAGCGCGGTGTCTGGCCCCGAGCCGGGCGGACGCTGCCGCCGCCTGCCCTCAGCGGGGGCCGGGGCTGGGGTTCGGGTTTGCTTTCTTCCTGCTGTTTCCGCGGGCGGCCCAGCGCTTCTGTGTCCCGCTCTTCAGCCCGAAGAGGCGGCTTGGCCCCCGGTGAACGTGCCCGGGCGTTCCGGCGCGGCAGGCCCCGTCCGCAGCAGCGGGCTGTAGCCCCACGCAACGGGTTCCTCAACCTCGTTCCCTCGGGGTTGGCGGGATCCCGGTGTGCCCCTGCCTGCTGACGGGTGCGCAGCGGCGTTTCAGGTCCCGGTCTGCTTAGGAGGGGACTCGTGTGGCAGTGGTGGAGTGGTGTCTTCCCCTGCATTGCTCTGCTGCTGCCTGTCCTGGTGGTCCCAGAAGCTCCATGTTGCTGCGTAGACCTTGTCTGTAAGGTCTTCTATCAGCAGGCCACCAGCTGGTGTGTTCCTTTGGTTTTAAACCATCGCCAAGTCAGGAGTGGTCTCTGCTGTGGTGGTAAAGGTGATGTGTAGGTAGTAGCAGATGTCCATTAGGTTCCAAACAGACTTCCAAGGGTACTTCACAGATTTTCCTGAGCTTCAGAGAGCTGGTGTAGTTGAGCAGGGCTCAGGCACTGCTGCTGTGTCCACGCGACAACATATGGAACCGAGTGTCCCACTCATGTTGGAGGAAGAGGTCATGCCAGTCCTTGTAGGAGAAGCTGTCTGGTGTTTCCTGTGAGCTGACAGTGGGCTGTGTACATCCTGTCAGTTCTCATCGTGGACAGGCTCAGGTTACATTCGTGCTTTTGGGAGGATTGTGTTGCATTGAGTTTTAATGTCCATAAGGTTATCAGTCAAGAAGGTAATGTCACTCTCAGTCCTAAGAACAATGCAGTTCTTCTGTGATGTTTTGCCACAATCATGATTTGCATCGTCTTTGTCCTTTATTAGGAAAGGTGAAGCTGAGAGGCTCTGTCAGTGCAGGGTTCTGTGCTCCTGTGGCTGTGAAAGCACAGCTCTGCATCCCTGGCACCAGTGTTGGCTGCACAGCAAGTTGTGTTAGAACTGAGCTGCCCACCTCAAATGCACTCGCTTCTGCTACCTGAAAGTGTGTGAGCTACGGTTCCTTCTTAGGTGATTCGTAACTGCTGTAATTGCCTAAATTCATTTGTAGGCTCTGAGGGTTTGTCCTGTTCTGTTGCATGGATGAGGCTGCTCATTGTGTAACTGACAGAAGCTCATGCCTCAGGGTTTGAACACGTTCAGCCCAGTACAAAGTTATGGCAGAGCTGGAAGGAGATTCGAAATTCTGTGGCCCTTCTCTGCAGCTTCTAATGTTCTTAAACACCCTTTTCCTTTTGTAACGCATTTGTCTTGGATTTCACTTGGTTTGTTGCAGTGTATCCATGCAGCCTTCCTGGCGTAGAGCCTTTCTGAAAAGAAAACTTGAATGAATTCATTTGGGCACTCTCTTGGCCAGTGTCTTTGTTACAGTTTATATGTTACCTGCTGATGAAGCCTGGTTGTTACTTTTGTTGAATTTGTTCTTTTCCTCTTTCAGCCGAGTGGTTTTACCTTGCTCAGTGCAAGAGGTATGTCCTCATCCTGCTTACTTCTGCTTCGGGGTGATGGGTGGGACAATGTTAAGAGTCTTATTTAAATCTAACTGGCCTGACTTCCAGTTTTCCCTATACTGTGACCCACCAGTCTGCCACAGGAAAGGTACACCACCTGTAAGCCACCAGTCAGTCAGAGTTAACCTCTTGTAGATCAGTGAGATCCAAAGGAGGCAAATGCCTGCACGCAAAGAACATTTAGTTGTTTCTGAGCCGCTCCATGCTTACAAGCAAGGAGGGAAAAGTTGTGCAGTTCTACACTGCAGCAGGACTTTCCTGCTGATCAAGGCACTGAGCGACTCCGAGCCTTTTCCGAAAGGCAAAGGTAGGAATCATCTTTCAAGATCTCAAGCCAGCAGTTTAAATGGCACTGAGGTACATTTAAATGGAAGTCACGGTGGGATGTCTGAATTCTTCGAAGGGAAAGTGGGGTACTCACTTTCTTCTGCAGTTCCCATTTTATGGGTCCTGTGAGGGCCAATCTAGTCAGTTAAACATATGAATTTAGGAGGCTCAGAACTGGAAATCAGTTATTTCACCATCTGTAAACTTAAAGTTACATTTCTTTTATGCAGCTAAGTCTATGCACTTTGCTTCTAGGATATGAAAATCAAAGGATAACATGTTTGTCATGCTCTACCAAAGCATGACATTAAAGTGAAACTGCTGGTCACAGACCTGATGCTGTGAACTGCAGAAACATTTTGCCAGCAGATTGTCATATTTTACTAAATATTTTTATATGGTGTATTTTACTTTAATGATAATTTTATTCCACTGATTTTTCACTGGAAATATCTAAAATTTTAATGTGTTTAAAATTTTGGTTAACTTCAATATTGAAATTTTACTTCTAACTTTTCAGTATCAAGTTGGGCAACTTTATTCCGTGGCAGAAGCTAGCAAAAATGAAACAGGAGGTGGTGAAGGAATTCAAGTCTTAAAAAATGAGCCTTATGAGAAGGATGGCGAAAAGGGGCAATATACTCACAAAATCTATCATTTAAAAAGGTGAGGACAACTTTGGTTCATATTATGGTCACTTGGTGTTGAGCGGGGAATGTTAACAGTGAGGGCAGCCTCCTGTTGTTCCATGCTCTGGGGTGGGTCCTTTCGCTTTTCTACCTCTGTGTAATGTGATGAATTGAGCATGAGTGCTCCGATGAGTGACAGGTGAGATACAGTGGATTTGAAGTATGTGGGGTAGAATAATGGAGAGCCATGTGAAATATCTAATCTGTACCAGCTTTTGGTACTTGTTTTTTCCCCAAGCATCCTTTTTTTTTTTTTCACCATGGTGCTCTGTTGGGTTAGAGGGCAGTTACCAGAGATGGTGATTCTGATGCCTGGGGTGAGCTGCAGTTTTCTTCCTTAGGCACAGCTGAAGTCCCTGAGTCCTTCTCTCTAGACTGTGGGGCAGCCAGGTTGCAGGCTTGGTCACTGGTGAGCCTGCAGTTCTGCTGGAGTAGATCTCTCCATCAGCAGTTGTCTGCTATTCCTGAAAAGGAAAGCAAGCTCAGTAACGTTGTTGGGGTTTCTGCATGTTTAACTGTGGGTAACTTGTCCGTTATAACCTTGAAAGTGCTTAGGTAAAATCTGCCCTTATTACTAGATTGGAAGAAATCAGTGAGGAATTTCAGCTGGCAAACATTTCTAAAAGGTTGTTTTTCACAGTAAAGTTCCTGGCTTTGTGAGGATGATTGCACCAGAAGGCTCACTGGTCTTCCATGAGAAGGCTTGGAACGCATATCCGTACTGTAGAACAAGTAGGTCTCCCATTGTGTGCTTTTCTGTCAGTGTTCAGTCCAGGGATGGTCTTAAATGGTTAAAGAGAAAAGAGAGTACCATCAAGTGGAAAATACGTTTAAAATGTTAATGTTGTGTTTGTGAGATTTCTGAAGAGGAGGGCTGCTTCTGGAGAGCAGCCTCAGGAGAGCAGTTTGCTGCTTCCTACAGAGTCTTTGCATCCTGTGTCCCTGGGGTAAGACCAAAGAGGTGATACTCTTATGGCCTGGAACAGAGCCTATTTGAAAAGAATTTAATTCTTTTTAAAGAATTAAAGTTAACTCATAGCCTGCTGGTAATAAGGAACTGCTTTATTTTAATACCTTTGATTGCCTAAGTTCTAGGGGAAGGCTCTATTTCTTTTCTGTTTCTGTTGAGCAGTTTGAAGTACCTTACAATTAACTTTTAAGGTTAAGGCAAGCAAGTGAAAGTCTGCTGAACTCTGCTGACTCTGCACACAAATGCTGTTAGACTGATTTTGGATGATTCTTGTACTGTGAAGCAATCAATGTATGTGAGACTTTTCAGAAAGAATTGCATCTAATAATACTTTGTTTCCTTTTCATTTTCAATGCGTGTGTTTCCAATGGCCAGTTGTGACGGTGAGTATCTGAATTACTATCAGTCCTCTGGGGTTTTTTTTTGAATGTGTTTTCTCTGTTACTACTGCTAAAACTGACTCGGAGTCTAGCAAGCAAGCTCCAGCCTTTCCTGTATGTCTTGCTAGGGTTTCTGGCATACGGCTCCTTGTTACTTTGTCTGCACATGGCTATATTTAGAAAGAGCTATAATTTGTCAGAGAAATGCTTTCATTTTTTACATCTTCTTTTGTGCCTTTACATGCCATTGCAGCTGCATGATGTCTGTCCTGAAAGACGTGGTACTAAAAAAGGGAAAAAAAAAAGGCCAATTCAAAGGTTTCTGCACTCTTGAATGCAGGGAGACCAGTGAAATAAAATCAGTATCTGAAATCCCATTTCTGCAAAGTGAAATCCAGCCTCAGTTAAAACAGGTCAATTGAGAACCTAAATGGGTTATAATAGCTGGCTGTTTGGGTTTTTTTGGGGTTTTAAGATGCGTGGAAAAGAGATCATTGAGACTATTTCCCTGTGTATGTATTTCAGTGCTACATTCAAGGAGGCTTATAAATTTCATGTTAAATTGCTTTACCTGCTCACTTGCAAACTCAATTTAGATTGTCACTAGGTGGGTGCAGCAAATGAGTTTGTGAACTGTTAAGCTTGACTCATCATGGTATAGGTGCATACTGGTGTATGCTTCCTTACTTCTGACATGAGAAGTGGCTTGTGCTGGTCTTCAGAAACACAACTTAGTGGTAGCTGGACCTTCACGATCGTAATTGTGCTGTATGGGAGCATGGACTGTTTGTTAGCTGTTTCCCCTGCCCTTGTCTCATTTATTCAGAATTTCATGGAAATATATTTTATTTTTTTTAGCTGTCTTACTAATTATTCTCAAAAATTATTCTGTTATTTAAACAGAATGTGTTGCTAGTCAAGGCTTAGTGGTGACTTAGGTGTAAATACCATTTATCTACACTTTAAGTAGAGAGGTGTAATCACTCATGGTTTTTTTTTTATTTTAATTGTTGCAGAATGAATACATGAAAGATGACTTCTTCATAAAAATTGAGACCTGGCACAAACCAGATTTGGGGACATCAGAAAATGTGAGTTGGGATTTGGATACCAAGCATGAGTAATATTTTCAACATAGAGTCATTTAGGTAATGCATTGTATACCTGATAATGGTGGATATCTCCTGCCTGAAGTCAAAGCCCTAGCAGTGGTTAATGTAAAACAAGAAAAGCATTAGTTAAATCCTTTTAATGTCTCACCTGAAGAGATGCAAGAACAAGAGAAGGGGTTTATTTTTTATATTGAGGTCACTCAAATGCCTAAGTAGATTTTTAGTCAGTTCTTTTTAATTTCATGTTCTTTTACCTTAGGCATGCTAGTGCAACTTAGGCTGATAAGTTGTTTCACGAGGCTTTTTCCCTTCTTGCAGGTGCACAATTTAGATCCAAACACGTGGAAGACAGTTGAAGTTGTCCATATTGACATTGCAGATAGAACTCAAGTAGAGCCAGGAGTAAGTAAATGCTCTGCTATTGGGATAGGGATGTAGCATCGTGCGGCTAATTCCATCGATGCTTTGTGTTGATTGTGAAAAAACTGAAATGGTAGTGATTTTACCTAGCAGATGAATCAAAAGCATCTTGAACAGAGTCATTCATTCCAAAGTTTCACGCTTAGTAAATGCATTTACAGCTCAATCTACTTAATTGGACCAGAGAGTTGCCTCCTCTGGACTTGCTCCAGCAGCTCCACATCCTTCTTGTGTTGTTGCCCCAGAACTGGATCTGGACTGCAGGGGGGGTTCTTCTCAGAGCACAGCAGAGGGGCAGAATCCCCTCCCTCAACTGGCTGCTCACACTCTGGGGGTGCAGCCAGCACACGGGGGGGAGGGTCTGGGCTGCCAGTGCACGCAGCCAGGGCATGTCCAGTTTCTCTGTAGTGTATATGATTAATCTAAGAAGGTCAAATGTGTTGATTTTTAGATGCTGGTTCATGCAGGGCAGCCTCACAGTACTTCCGTGGCTGCCTTACTTCCTTGGCTTTACTGCTGTTGCTTTCTACGCATTTCTGTCTACTAGAGTTGTTGCCTGGGTTCTTGAGTTTTAACAACTGGACCATTTTGTGTGTAATCATTAATTTTGGGGTAGTAGAAAAATGGTATGTACCAATATTGACACTTGGCACTTTATGTTTGCACAATAAATATAATTGTCTTGGTTTTGCAAGGAGACATTCTTTACACTATTTAATTGTTCTTTTCTGAAAACAAATACTTGGATATCCTGCACTGTGAAGAGAGGACTCCTTTGCAGGGAAGGAGGGGAAAGGCTGTGGTGTGTGAAAGGGAAAGGTTTGTGCTTCCTAAATTTCCACTTGCATTACTGATACAGGTGTATAGCCTGCACTGTGGTTTAGCCAATGTTTACCTGGTGGTCTGTGAATTTACATATGTGACAATACCTCATATGGAGATCTTTCCTGTAAACCAAATTAAATGTCTGTTTTAACACAGCAAGGCATCTTTTTGCTTCCCCTTGTTCTTTCAGACATTCCTTATGACCTTAGAGCTGAACTGGCAGGTAAATGAATGTTTTGCATTCACTATTCCGTGCCTGGAATTGTGGCAGACAGCTACAATGCTGTCACCTGTCAGAGCTTGCTTGACCACTGTGCATGTAAACGAAGGGTTGTGCTTATTACTGCTAGTTGAACCCAAGTATTTATTGTGCTTGAGGTACTGTTGGTGAACAGCACTGCCCTTGCTGTACCCTCTTGCATTGTTCCTCGGCCTGCCTTCCACACCTCCTTTGTTCTGAAGACTTGACAGATGGCACTGTTCTAAAAGTAGTTCTACTTATGGCTCGGGACAAAGATTCATCTAACCCAGTATCCTGTTAGTGGCCCGTAGCAGATACTCGTGGAAGAATAAGAAATTTGGGAAGTACCTGCTAGGAGCTGGGATGTGCATATCTCTGAAAGATCAGTCTGTAT
The DNA here is from genome assembly GCA_024733675.1 of Psilopsiagon aymara. Taxonomy (NCBI): domain Eukaryota; kingdom Metazoa; phylum Chordata; class Aves; order Psittaciformes; family Psittacidae; genus Psilopsiagon; species Psilopsiagon aymara. Next base: position 33,634 of record JANRGW010029315.1, read on the forward strand.
TTAAAGAGCTTCCAAAGCTCATGATTATATCTGGCCTATTGTGTTTATCAGCCATTTCATGCGTGGAAATCCTTGGAATGATTTTCAGTCCATTATCCTCTTTTTTCTTTTTTTTTTTCTTTTTAATATTTTCTATTGTGTATTTGATTTGCAGGATATCACATCTGTGAATGCAGAGTGGTTTCACCCAGACTCTTGCGTGTTTTCTGATGTTTCTGCATTCTTCTTCTTCTTTAGTAGCTTCTAAAACCATTTGTGCTTATAGCAAATATTTTGAAATCCACACTCACAGTAGAGCTCATCATTGTGTGGGAATATCTGGGACTGACTTTGACCATGTGATTCAAACCTTCATTTCCATTTCATCTCCCAGAAACTCAGTTTTACCAAGTCGTGATTTCATTAAAAAAAGACTTGTGCCCAAACTCCTGTGTAGCCATTGGTAACTCTGTAGGCTGGTGCCCTTCCCACCCCACTGCTCTGCCCCTTTCCTGGACAGGTGGGGATTAGACAGTTCTCTGGGATCCACTCTGGTAGTCTCTTATGAGACTTTGTAGTTTCTGGCCTTGGTTTTCTCTTAGTACTTGTGACTCCATGAGAGAGGCTTTCCATTTAAGCCAGTATCTTTATAAGGTTTAGGTAATGGAACATGCAGAATTTTGTTTTGATAGTCCAGCTATGTCCTGGATCTGTGCCCTCACTATATGCCTTCAGAGAAGGCAACGGGTTTTGGATAGTAACTGTCCCCTGTGAAAGCATCAGCTGTTTTTCATGTCTTCTGTTTGTCCAGACATAGAGTGTCTTTGTTCAGTGATGCTGGAACAGTCACTGATTCACTTTGTTGGATGGTTTCTAGAAGTCAGGCACGTTATATGGCTTTTTTCTTGTAACTGTGCTTGTGGTTTGGGAATTATTCTAAGTGGCTGATAGGTTTCTTGGTGCCTTCATTTTTTTTAGGGCAAAGGATAGTGTTGCCAAAGGAAAGTTTTGTTTGTACATTTATTTTCTTAGTTGTAATTTTGCCTGGAAAAGCAGCTCAAATGCACTATTTTGGATAGCAGCATGGCTGAGAGAATGAAACTACATTTATAAGATCCAGCAATTTTGATGAAAGTTTTCACGTATTCCAGATTTATCTTTTTGTTCAAAGAATGAACCTTGTCCAACCCATTGTAGTGTAGCAGTTACTGTAGTTTCAGAACTACAATCAGCATAAATATAAAAATAGTAAATTTCTTTAAGATACTAATGGTATTCATATGCTGATTTGTACTTCATTGAAGTTATGTATAGAAAGAAATTGGCTGACATCTGTGGCTTTCTTTAGATATAAATTTAACCCTGCCTTCTCTTAATCATCTCCAGCATCCAATCTCTGTAACTTTGTGTGATTTGTATATAAAAATCACTTTCCAGGAGAGAAAGACTTTTTCAAGAGTAAGCAGAAGTGAACACTCAGTCAACATCAAGAGAGGCTATGTTTTTGGAAACAATTTGTAAGAAAGTAGAGTGTGGTGAAAACAAAGACGTTGAAATCAGGTTTATAGCTGGTTTTGAACAATGAAGAAATGCAGTGTCTTGTTCTAAGTCGTGGTGGGTCTCATGTTACTTGAAACAAAGTTCTAAAAATACAGTTTTATACAAATCAGTGAAATTACTTAATGCATGCACCATGAGATAGGATTTCTATGAGCTGTGCAGTAAGTAGTATCCCTTGTTCCACCATTGGAAGCAATATAGTGGAATATAGGAAATGCTCCTCTTTTGTAGTCTGCAAAAGAGTCTTGAAAGATTCTTTTGTGTGGAAGGGCTGCTTTCTGGTAGGTGAATCTCTTCTGTTTCAGATGTAGTGTTTTCTGCTGACTGACAGTTTGAGTGTTCTCCTGTTTAAAACCTCGTGGGGTTCTGAGTTGAAAAGCCAGAAGCTGTGTCCCCATGTCCCGAGTCTTAACCACTCATTATTCAGGAAGCTTTTCTCAGGAATTTGCAGATGAAGCATCAGACTTGCATCATTTTAATATTAGGTTCTAAAAATCTTACAATCATTCTGTCCTCTATATATGCTTTTAAGCTTTATGCCGCTTGGTAGAGTGAACTATGAGCTATCAGGAGTGCTGTTATTACTTGTAGCAGGTCTCATAAATGAGAATGAGAATTGTAAAGAAGCACCCAGGCCCTGGAGTAGTTGTGATCATTACTCTGTCTTGTGTGGTTCACAGTCTCTCAATAATTCTTTAGGACAGTTTGTTGCATTCATGCATATTATATTGAGAATTTGAGCAGAAACTGCCTATGAAATGATATTTGTGTATTTCTTTGAAATGGTTTTTAGCTCCTCTGTATTGTTATGCTGCCGCATAATGATGTTTTGCCTGTCTGGCTTTCAAGAGGGCTTCAGGGTTTTTTAGCTGTAATATTTGTTCCAACAGCCGCCTGTTTTTCTTCCTAAGAAGGACTTGCTGCTGTCAGGAGTTAAGCTCTCACTGCACTGATATTTTCCTTAAACTCTGCAAAGAACTGTTGTTTATTTGTACTTTGGCTCTGGTCCAGTCGTCTTCCTCCCATGCTGGTAGGGTTTGTGCATTGAGAAGAGTTTCTACAGTACTCTCTTGTCCATCCAGACGTTCATTTAGACGAGGGAGGTGGTTTAATATCTGTAACAGGATTTAGTTCAACTGAGTCCTGACAGGTCTTGGTTCAAAGCTTCTGTATGTGGACTCTAGCATAGGAAACTACCACAATTCATCTATTTTCTTTGGATTTTTTTGTTTTCACTTGCACATTTTACTTGTAGATAACTTCGGAGGGGTTTTACAGTGTTTGCAACAATCTGTTAGTCTTGAACAGAACCTTAATAGAGTGGGGTTGGGGTTTTTTCTGACTCTTGTGGGGTTTTTTATGTTGCAGGACTACAAAGCTGATGAAGACCCTGCATTATTCCAGTCGGTTAAGACGAAGAGAGGACCTTTGGGGCCAAATTGGAAGGTACTGAGAGCTGACATTACAAAGTCTTTATCAGCAGAAAAAAAGAAGTTCACGATTCCTTAGAGAACCATAGCACCAGCAGTGTTAGTCTCAGAGGAGAGAGCAGAAATTGAATACTTTTCTTCTTTGTATTGAGTGAAAATTCCAAGTGTGTTAGTAAGCAAAGGTACTGTCTGCTACTCTTTAAACATCTCTGCTAAAGCCAAATAAACGTTCTCTGTTACAGCAGATAACCTCATAGAAACTGAGAAGAAAGCTGCTGTGTGCTACAGTGGATACACAGAGTGGATGCAGCCTGTCAGGAACAGGCCCTTAGTTACCAATTAGAATACAATTTTTCACTTTTTGTTTTTTTTACTGTAAGTGAAATGTCATTGACAGAAGCATAATTCTACTTGTGTTCAGTGTGTGCTGTGACGACTTACACTGAAGGGCTTAGGGGTTTTGAATGCATTTCACATGGTGCCCCGTTTCTGAAATTTTCTTGTAAACACATTCAGTCTTTCATTTTCCAAACAAGTTCTAAATACAGCATGAGTGTTTCTGTCAAAATACAGTGTGATGGGCTTACTCTGAGAGGTGTGAATTTTCTTCTAGTTTGTTATTTAGATGTTACAGTTATTTTACCACTACTTTTTGCAAAGCAGCAAGGCAGGCATCAAATCTTAGAGCAGGATGCGTTGCACCAGCAAGCTCTGAGTCTCTAATTCCCTATCCTAAAACACGGTTGTGCAAGCAGTAGGCAGAAGATGCATCACCCTTGTACAGATACAGAAATAACATGAAATTCCACCTGAACACCAGAACACACTTTTTTTGCTGTGGGGATGGTCAGACACTGGAGCAGGCTCCTGTGCCAGGGGTCAGGGAATGTCCCCTCCAGCCTCCACAGTGCCCTGATTTTACAATCTGCACATACCTACATGGCCTTAATTCTTCCCTTTGGATGTCCAAGGACAGAAAGTAGTTCGCTGCACAAAGTTTCACAGCTTATAAAAAGCTGGACATTGGTAGAGTTTGTAAGTGAATTGCCAAGATTGTCTCTCATGGGTTTCATATTTTCCCATGGGTTTCTGCCGTTAGCAGCTGTTGAATTCTGAGGCAGGTAGACCTTTGTTCTGGCTGATGGGTTTGTCCTGGGCCTGAGTGTTAGCTTAGTTCCATGGAAGAAGCAGCATATTGTGTATTTAAAGGTGACAATGAGGGGAGGCTTTTATTCCACCTCCTGTTGTTGGAATGCTCCTTCTACCTGGGCCAAATGTTCGTCCTGTCCTGGCAGGGTAAAAGTGTTGCTTGGATTATTTTTGTACACTGCTGAAAATGTGCATCCTGCCTTGGGAGTTTGCTGTTCCTGCTCAGGAAGGAAGCAGAAGGCTGATGCAGGAATGGCCTGGTTGAGGCTGCGTGATGCAAAGAAAGTGGGGAGGGACTGGTGTGTTTTTTATAAACAACTGTAGAATGAGCAGGAAAACTTTGAATGCCTGGAACTGGTGTCTTAGAGCTTGGGTGTTCCATTTAATTCTGGCCATTTACTAATGCCTGGACATAGATTTGTACTGTTTGGGAATAGCAAGCAATAGCAGCACTTTTTTTTGCTCATTAATAGAACATCAGTCTTCTGAGGATAATTGATTTTCATGTAAGTGCTCTGTGATGAGTATTTGTGCTAAAAGTTCTGTGTTAAATACATGTTATTCACCCAGATATTTGTATGTCAGGTTTTTCTGAGACCAGATCTGCTCACTGTGTGCATGTCCAACTGGAGTCATCCATTTCACAGTTAAAAGAAATTGAGCTTAAAAAAAGGCTGTAAAGCATTTCTACTTTTTACTAGGTTGTTGCAGATGTAAAGAATAAGAAACTGGATTTCTGATGGCAACTGCTGCTTATTTAAGCTGGGCACACAATTTTTTACTTTTTTTTTAAATACTATTGACTTTTTTTTGGTTGATTGCATGGCTCTTTCCGAAGGACTGAGATTGGTAGTGTATGTTTGCAACATGGATGGAACTGCCTTACAGATTTAACCTGGTTGTTAGTCTCTATTGCTCTATGTTTGCATTACAGTGCTAGGTATTTACTAGTGCTTAAAATTCCAAGTATTATTGTAGCTTTTATAATACTTAGAATCTAATTTATAATTGTAGTAAGATAATTTTTTTAATTTACCATGAAATAATAATATGATTCTATATTCCACTGTAATACTATTACAGTAATAGTCTAATAATAATATTCTAATAATTATATTAGATAATAATTAGTAATATTCTAATAATTATATTTCATTTGACTGAAGAAAAAATTTTTAAAAAGTGAAGGTTCCTTCCCATTATCCCTGAACAGAAGGAGCTGGCAACTGATGAAGAGTGTCCGAAAATGTGTGCTTACAAGTTGGTGACTATCAAATTTAAATGGTGGGGACTGCAGAACAAAGTGGAAAACTTCATTCAGAAGGTAAGTGCTGCCTTGCTGGGTGTTGGTTGGGGTGGGCAGGCAGGTGGGTCTGTGGGTCCAGCGCTGGGGGAGGCTGAGCCTTTGCAGTGTGAAACAGCTACTCCTGAGGACTAGAGCCTTTCCCATGGAGCAGCTGCAGTCACTTCAGCAGGATTTGGCAAAATGAGGCCTGTTATCTAATGCTTGTTTGTCCTCTTAAAGCAAGAAAAAAGGATATTTACGAACTTTCATCGCCAGCTGTTCTGTTGGATTGACAAGTGGATTGACCTGACCATGGAAGACATTAGGAGAATGGAGGATGAAACCCAAAAGGAGCTGGAAGCGGTAAGAATGCTTTTTTGCAGTTCAGGGGCATGTGCTCTCTGTCTGTAGGTTTATCTGTGTGGGAGTTGACAGAAGTTGTGTTGTGCTCCTCCCCTTGTGTGTGTTTGGGCAATTGCTGATGAACAATACAGCCCCTTTAGTGGTTGTCCCATGCAGATCCATGCACGTCAAGCTTCTGAGTGTTGTGTGTGCCAAGCTGGAAGTGGCTGTAAGGTAAATATTTCTTTTGTCACTGAATTCCAAATGTCTGCCCTGAGCACCTCTTTCTTTATGGCACCATACCCACTTCACAAAGTCCCATTTTGTGCTTTTTTACCACTTGTCAGGATTAAGGGCTGTCATCTTGCTTTTCCATCATGTTTCCTCCTAATCATCGTTAGATCTGATTACCTTTTCTCTTCAAGCATGTCTCCTAGGAAGCTGCTATATATCCCATTACAGCTGTTTAGTTATCCTGAGAAGCACACCAAAACTTAGAATAGTACTTGAAAAGAGGAAGTCAGTGAAATCAATGAGCTTGAGAGAGTGTTGCTTTTATGCTTTAGTGTTGGGTAGGACCAAACATGTACAGCGTGGTCTGTGTTTGGGCTGATGCCTAGAAGGAAACTTATCCATAGGCCACTTTCTCTACTCTTTTCCTTAAGAGGTGGAGGAACATCACAGACTAGGCAGGAAGCCTTTTCTGTAGTCTTTCTAGAGCGTGATCTTTGGCCTGAACCTTTCTCATTTTAAATCTTGCAGGGTTTTTAGGTTCTTTGCAGTCTGTGGATTTGCAATTCAATTTCCTTCCCATTTTGCCAATTGCTTTATGCCCCAAATGATTTGGCTTATCGCCTTCCTTCAGTTGTCTTGATTCTTTCAAAACACAATGTTTCTTCAGCAGTAGCTTGCTTTTTGCATGGTTTAACTCATTTCAGCTGCCAGACATCTCTTTTGGTTTGTGCCTACCACGTCTAATAGTATCAAAACTAGCACTAGCTTCTCCATCCCCACTTGTTCTGCTCTCTGTGTTTGGATGATCTGTGTGGAATGTTCTTACATTGTGTAGAGATGTCTTCTGGATTTGGAAGAAGTTTCTTCACTATTCTGAGTGTTGGTAGGTAGATGTTGGCGAAACCAAACTCCCTTTCCAGAAAAGCTGAAAGGCTTGGCTGCTTTGGCAGTTCCAGAATATACTTTGGAAAGAATGCTGCTCACTCACTCTTGCAAACATGGGGTTCTCTCAGTGGCATTTGGATGGTTTTGGTTATGGCAGGTGTTCTCAGGTCATGAGGGTTTCTCCTTTAGTTCTGCTTTATGCCAGAACCTGTTCCTAGAGTCACCTGTTCCTGGGTGCCTGGGAAGGAGGAAGGGTAACCACTTTCCTGTCTGTAACGGATTTTTGTCAGAAGGGTTCTTTTGCCCACCCATAGTTCTTTATCTGAAGTGAGATCAACTTCATCCCATTTCTCTGAGAAAGGCTAGTGGCAGTGTGAGAAGGGCATGTTTTGGAGGGAGTGAGCAGCGCTTGACACATCTCTCTGCATGAGAGAATTTCCTTTCTGTGTGTCCCTGGACTGTGGATGTGTCATTTTGCAGAGAAAGTTATTTCCCAGTTCTCACTGGTAAGTAATGGCTTTTAAATATTTTTTGCAAAATGTTTGCTGCTTTTTACTTCTCAAGCAAAAGCTGGGTTACATGTTTCTGGGTGTAACACTTGTGCTTAAATATTGAGTGTATGTGTTTACTAGTCTCTGGTTTTGCAAAGCAGTGCAAATAGTTCATTTCAGATAGTTTGTTGTGTAAGATGTTAGCATCGGGAACTGAAGTTTTTCACAAGAGAAATTTATTGATCAGTTCCACTAACATACCTTTTCTATGTGTATTGTGAAATAGGAGAGGAGTGGGGACCTACTGTTAAAACATATTGTTTTCTCAACTATTATAATAGGAGTATCTACTAACACCTGTATTTAATGCCAAATAAATATGAATGCTGATTTTATCCCAAGTAATTTGGGTTTATGTTTCATATTCAACTACTTCAACAAGTATGCTAAGCAGTAAGCTTCATTACATCGCAGGTACACCACAAAACGTTGGTTTTATGATCAGGACCTCTGGGAAGTGAGCACTCAGTGATAAGGTGCTTCATACAACAGGAATACCTTCAGGCTCCTTCCCTGCACAAGAGCAGTCAGGTTTTTTGAGTGTTGCACTATGCAGTTCTATGATGCTTAAACCCAAACAACTGCAGGAGGCAAGCCTGATGATACTGGCAGCAACACATCGTTTCCTGTCATTATCCCTTTTCTCATTAATATCCTTTCTTCTTCCTGGTTTGAACTATTCTTTGTCTTTGGATTCTGTGCACATTTTGCTGCTTTTGTTGGTCCTGTTCTTCATCTAGAGTCGATTTTTGTACTCAGGATCTCTACTTTTGTTACATTTTTGTTCCTTTCTGAATCCTCATCTGTGTTCTTCCAGAGTTTCTCTGTCCCAACCCATCCTTTTCTCACTTTTTATCTTTCATTTAGTGGTTTATATATTTGACTCCTTGTTGCGGTTTAAATGTCACCCTATTGTGAGGGTGGAAATGCCACACTGGGTATTTCAAGCATGGTGGCTCCATGCTGAAGCATCATGGGCTGTCAAACATTTAAGAAGCATCATTTATAAAGCTGCTGCACATGCTTCCTCACCAAAAAGAAATAGCGTATACCCGACCTCCAACCCCCCTCAGCTGTAGGTGGGGCTGTTTCTGGTGCTGTCCATGGAAAAGCAGTCCTGGTCATGTTGAGTGTTACTTCTCTTACTAACATGGGTGCGACAGGTTCTTTGTGTGGTAGCTCACAGTTTTATTTTACATTTAGATGCGTAAGAAGGGTTCCGTTCGAGGCACTTTGGCTGCTGACGTCTAGAGGAGTTCTCTGTAGGTTCTGAGGCAAATCAAGCTGTGTAAGTCAACTGCTGGATGGAAAGGGAGAAAAATGAGTAATGTTCTGATGGATGGGAGTTGATGGCAGAATCGCCCAAACGGACGTGTATCCAGATAACGCTTCCAGGCCGGGCCTCCCTCCTGTGTGATAACCTTGTGGTGATCAACAGCCTTAGTGTCCAGGGTGCCTCAAGGATGGGCACTGTGTGAGGCTGGGCCGGTGCTCAGTGCAGTGGCAGGATCCCTGTGGCGCTGGCCACAAAACCTGGTTCTTTGTGCTTATCTAGTGCAGAAAACCAAAGTGTCGACCTGTTCATCACTGAGCTCTGGAGCCTGCAGGCAGCTTTTGGGCACAAATCAGAAAAGCCATGAGCATTATTTGCAATGTGCTCAGTAGTTAAGTGAGGTGTGGGCTTAGTCTGCTGAACTTAGGGCAGTTGTGGCCTGTCATCTTCAAAGCACGGCAGGTTTTGGAAATAGAGTTCCACACAGAAAGCTGCAAATAGTAAATTGTGTTAAAATGGTTCCTGCGGGAAGTGGGTTGTCCCGAAGCTGCACAGGAGCAGCTCTGAGCCCTTGTGCCAGGGCTGCAGCACTGGTGTCTCCCGCTGTGGCTGTGTTAATGCTGCAGGTGGATCCCCAGCCAAAGCAGGTTTTAAGTCCTCAGAGAGTGGAGCTTCTGCTCCCTGAGAGGACAGCACCCAAACTGAGGTTCCCTGCCAGGTCCTGCATTGCTTTGGTGTGATGTGCTCAGTCCTGGTGATGTTTTAACTGCCCTGCCCTATTTTCCTTGGAGTTTAATGAAACTGCCTCTTTGGAAGTTGCTGTTGGGGGGGAACTGTTGATGCTTAATGGAGTGTTTTCTTTCTCTGCAGTTACGTAATCAAGGCCAAGTCAGAGGAACAAGTGCCGCCAATGATGAATGATGATGGATTTAACAGTCACATGCAGTGTTGATATACAAATGTGTGTGTGGATGCATGATTATTTGTATATAATTATATATACGCACATGCATACTGAAGGGGTTGTTACAGTGTCTCCAGGGTACTATACCTGTCCTCAGCAAAGATTCAAAGGAAACTGCTTTCATTATGTATACCCGAAGCAAATAAAAATCGACTGAGTAGTGTCATTTAAAGGATGAACTATGCTAACTGGTATGTTTCATGAATGTCAATACTGGACCAATTTATTCCCTACTTGGGGTTTTTTTTCCTGTCTTGAGTCCCTCTCCTATAACTTGCCCGTATCTCATTGTAAAGAAAGAGATTCAAATAAGTTAATTTCAGTTTTGTGTCTTCCCTATGTGATTATTTTTGGAATAGGAACAATGAATGTATTTATAGCTATTTATTTCTGGATAGTCATTATCCTATAGTCACATCAGAAAGAAAATTCTGTTAGTGGAAATTGGAAGATTTTTACTGTTGAATAAGTTGAACTCAAACTTTTCCCCCGCAAAAGATCATGTTTTATTGGACTTTTGTACATGGAAATGCTAATTAATGGTTTTTCTTCATTAAAATTGGCAAATTAAGGACAAATGGCTCGTGATTTTTAAAGTGATTGCAACCTGAAATTCTCCAAGAGCTGGCTTCTCAGCTGAGGATACTGACAATAGTGTAGAAAGTTCTGTACGCTGAAGGAGTGGCGTGGCACCCCCTTCCCTGTGGTGGTCACTGTTCCCGTTGCTGTTCTCCAGAGCTCCACTTTGGAAGCTGTGCAAATGGTCTTGATTTCACACACATTGCACGATGAGATGCAATTGTGATTTTAGCTCTTTTCATATTGAAAATACGCTTTGAAAGAGATGTATACTTTCAGATAGGATGAAAGTTTAACCTCTAGCCTCTGACATATTTCTCTGATGTTTGTTGGGGTAGACATGTAAAAGAGGAGATGGTGTCATAGAGGCCTCCTGTAGAGAGCTCCCAAGTAGGGAAAATGTCTTCAGCATTTTTTAAGGAAATACTCAAAGCATGTCATAGATACATTATCAAAGTGCTTGCTAGGCCAGAAACAGATTATTTTAAAGACAGAGTTAGATAAAGCTCTATTAATGCCTCTTCTTCCAGTGTCCCCACAAACCTTGCGGGGGGCTGAGCCTTGCTTAAGCTCACCTGCATCCAAGTATTTTGGAGTCATTTGGACCTATTTGGCTTTACCAAAGGAGCAATCCGATTTCCAGTGATGGGCAGTGATTGGGTTTTCCTCTACTTCCAACTGGGTTGGTCTGTGTGCCGGAGCTGGCAGCGCTGGGACCTCTCCTTGTCACAGCCGCCTTCTACCCCCCTGCAGAACCAATTGTTTCTCCTTTCTGGGTTAGCAGTGAAGCCGGTGTTCATGCCCTGCACCGGGAGGTTGGGTTTGTAAATGCAAAGGATGTGCACACACACGTGGTTTTAGAGGTGCCTGCAGCCACCGGGGCTCTGGCACTGGCGTCGGGGGGCTCAGTTCAGCTCAGTGCTGCGACTTGAGTCCGACTGCCCTTAACGTGAGTCCTGGCACCAGGTGAAGGAAGGGACCTTGTGGCTTCTGTGGTCTGAGACTAGTCAGGAAAAACTGGGAGCATCTTGTAGTGAATGTAACGTGTTCAGGTTGCTTTGGCAGCCTGGAGTGTGACCTACAGTGAACCAGCCAATGGACTTTTAATTAAATAAATTAATCATAAAGTGCTCTGTCTCTTGTCTTAGGTATTGGTGTCTGCAGGTGGCTGATGAGCTGGGTTTAGTGCTGTGGAGCTGCATGAGTAGGTTGGAAGTGCTGCAGGGATGTGCTCGGTGACTGTGAGCTCAGCCCTGAGTGTGAATGCTGGCAGCCCGGTGGCTCATGCAGGAGTTCATGTTCCCACCTTCCCCGGCTGTGTCACTGATGAGGTGTCTCCTGGCAAATTCCGTGGCCTCCAGACAAGGAGCAGGAACTCAGTGATGCTGGTTAATGCCCTTGTCCCATGGGATGAGGAATCCAGAATAGGGCTGTGGGCGGCCGAGCTGCTGAAGCTGAAATCAGAAAGCATGTGTGACTTCTGAACTGCTTTTTCAGTCATCCTCAGGTAGCGCAGGGTCCTCTTGTTCCCTGCGCACCCCTGAAAAGTGCCGCAGGACCTGCAGAGTGAAATAAGAGGCTTTGTGCTCAGTTAGTACTGGACGAAATCTCCTGTTGGAGGCTGGGTCTGGCCTCTCCTCCTGGCTTCAGCTTTCTTACAACAGAGCATCCCTGCAATGACCTGCTCTTTATTTCAAGAATTTGAAGATAACCACTGCCCTGGGGGTGCCTCGGGGGGGTGATGGGCAGTGCTGTTCACACGGGTTCTCCCTTGGTGCAAGGCTCAGGGCACAGCAGTGCCACATCCTTGGGTGTCCCTGAACGTGCAGCACAAAGCCTGGTGCAGGGCACAGCGTGGCAGCACCACTGCTCACACTTGGCTTGTGTGCATCCCCCAGACTGAACAGGAAGAACCTCTGGGATGATGCCACCCGGTGAAGTTGGTTCTCCTGTGGGCAGGTTTCTGCTTGTGAAGGCTAGGAAATAGCTTGCCATAAACCAGACCTTGTGCGGCTCCTTCTGGTAAATGAAAAATCAAATTCTTTTTGCTACACAGCTTGTTTGCTTCCAGATGGCAAACCAACATGAAGTAATGGAAGCGCAGCGTTGTTTTGTTATAATGGATATGTAAACGTGATATTTACTCACTGCAATAGACTGCTGTGAACCGTATTCCAGCAGTAACCTTTTAAATCCATCACTTGGCTGCACACAAGTGTGGTCTAAAAGGGACTTGGGAGCCCTTTTCTTTCTTTGTCTATTCACCTGCTGGTGTTAAAGGACCTCTCCCCCATCTCCTGAGCCACGAACGGTCTTTAGGCAACTGTAAATGCTTTTAAAACTATCCCTTAACTTTGTGTTAATTTTGGCTACAAGATAAAAGTGGAAACATGCCAAAAGCACTGAAAATAACCCCATAAGGTGCCTATGTAGAGCAGCTCCACACGTTTGTTTCTCTAAGGACATCAGACCACACTAAAGAGTATAAACACATCTGAGATGCACACAACAGACAAGGGAGAGGGGAAGAGGCTCCTGTGTGTGGGCACGTGCCAGCATGGGAGCCCGAGGCCAGGGAATGCTGGAATTGCAGAGGGCTATGGCCTGGCCGTTACTCTGCAGTGATTTAACAAGGATTATTTAGCCACCTGCCAAAATTGTTCTGGCTGGACCCTCCCACACCTCCGAGGTGTGAACCCCTCGTGACAAGGTGGGGAAGGAGCTGTGAGGAGTTTCTGTTGCATTTCTACTGCACTTCTGAAAACTGACATGAATTTGGTTCCTATTTTGCTTCCACTGCCGCTCCATGGGCAGATCCTGCTCCAGAGCAGGGCTGAGCAGACAAACCCTGCCCCTGTCCCGCAGAGGGGAGCGGAACAGCTTCTCCAGAGAGCTCCATGTGGTTCCCTTCACTACTGGGGACCGTGCTGGACCATTTGTGTCCCATGTTGGTGGCAGTTTCAGCAAACGAGCTGGAGGAAATCAGGAGCCGTTGCATTTGATGCTGGGGCCGAAAGGGTCCGGGTTGTGCTGGGAGGGCCCTGGGTCCGGGTTGGAGCTTGGGTCAGTGCCTGGGGACAGAGGTATTTAAAGCTTGGCCTGGGTTCAGTAAAGCACAGAGGGGATCAGCGGAGGGGACTGAGGTGCAGGTCCTGCCGGCAGCAGCGAGCCTTGCTCCTGCCCTGGGGTTGCTCCAGCAGCCGTGGATGGCATCGGTCTGAGCCATCACCCTGGCATGTGCAGCACCGCAGTGAGCTGTTGTCATCTGCCAGCATCCACCCGTGAAAGCACAGGGTTTATTCTGCTCCTGTCACTCAGACCGTCACGTTTGCCGCACCTGAACCTGTGACCAGCAGCAGGATGGCACCGATGCGCTGCAGGATGGTCACAGCATGTCCAACAGGCAGATAAACCTGTGTCAGGTCTGGTGGTGACAGTGATGATGTTCTGTCTCTTTGCTCTGCATCCTTTGAAGCTTAGAGCTGCTGCACAGTGTTGCCTTGAGGCCTTATTGCTGCTCTGTTTTAAACCGTGCCAACAAATGGATTTTAACACTGTGACCTCTCCTCAGAGAGCTGGACTGAGCAAGTGCTTCACTTTAAATATTGAAATAGTACGACTACACTTGTCAGGAGGAATAAATAGCTTTGTGACTTACACAAAGCTGCAACCTGTTTGCCACAGCACTTGGCTCTTCAGGCACTGCTGTGACACACGCCAGATCCCTGAGCTGTCCTGGGGGGATGCAGTGGGAGGGGGGGAGCAGGTCTTGCTCATTGGGGATCAAGACAGGACACTGGATGCTGACTAAAGTCTGAGGTTTGTAGGTCCCCCCTGATGGGGACCAGGTGCCTGGAGATGACCTGGGAGGTCCCTGTGCGGCTGCAGCCCCAGGGGCACTGTTGGCAGGAGAATGGGCTTCTGCAGAACAAGCTGCTGCAGAGGATCCATGGGAATAAAGCCTTGTTTGTGTTGCGAGGTGTGAGGAGAGATCAATTGTCTGCCACATGAACTGGCACCAGGAGCTGCCGGCACACACAGACACTGCAGCACCGGTACCCAGAGGATGTAGGAGCAATCCAAACGAGCCTGGAGGGACACTGACCACCACGTGCTGGAGCTGATGCTGTCATCCTCACTCGGTAGTCGTGATTTCAGAAAGGCTGGTGCGTGGGACAGGTTTGTGCGCTAGTTGAGTGTGTGATGCTCATGGCTGCGAGCCAGGCTCCATCCACCATGAGCACCAGGAATGGCTCTTTAGCTGGTGCCAAACTCCTCTGGCTGTGGTCGCTTTTGTTTACTCTCACTGTTTAACTGATTTCAGCATCTTCAGTTCCAGCAGGTTCCCAGGGTCTCTGTCCTCTTTCTGCTTCCCTTCTGACCAGACACTGAAAGCCTCATTTTTCGTGTCCTGGCCACCATGGGGGCAGAGGGCTCTGCAAAGGCCCAGGCTGTGGGTGGGCAGAGGCAGGGAGAAACCTGCAGCTTTGCCACGAGTCAGGAGTGCCGCACATGGCTGGAGTGCACAGCGCGAGGGGGCCAGGGCCAGCCCCGGCGGCTTTTCCCTGCTGCACCTCCCGCTCCCGGACACTCTCACTTTGTTTGGCGGAGACGAGGAGCTCGTGGTGCTCTGCGGTGCAGCAGTTGACATTCTGTGTATAGTTAAATCATGATCGCTCAGTAGGAAGGAGTCAAACATCACACATTAATGCCCACATTGGTTATGGCAGTGAGCAGCACCTCCCTGCTGCAGCTGGTGTCCACCTCCACAGAGGCACGGGAGGGTTTGGCCCAGGGGATGCCTGGGAAAAGCCTCTCAATGTTAAAACTCTGTTTTATTCAGCTGAAGGTTCCAATGGCTTTTATTTGCTCCTGCCTATTGAATCTGTGGTACATGAAGGTGAAGCCTGTCACGCTCTGGGGTTGTTTATCCCTTGATTAACTGGGTTTGCAATGTTCATGAGATTTTTAATAGCATTTCCTCTTAAAGCACCCCTGCTGTTTGGCAGATGTGACACCACCCCCCCCCCTTCTGATTTCCTCCTGGGGCAGATGCCACCCAAATCCACTCACTCTTGCCGTGTAACCACAGCTCTAACGGCAACACTGCAGCTGTGGAACCCCATGGGTCTGCAGCTCCCTGTGCACCCTGGCAACCCCTGCTCATGGGGACAGGGATGTTCTGTCCTGGCCATGTTCCTGTGGTGCCAGAATCTTTGCCACACAAAATACCCCGTTACATGCAGTGTACTCCAGACCCAGCCTCAGTGGGATAACTTGCTAAAAAGAACAACATTTTTACTGTATATTACTCATATGCAATTTGAACTTCATCCTGGTCCCATGGCTCCTGCAGCATCTCCCTCCCCAGCCCCTCTGTAATGTGCTGATGATTGCAGCTGGAATAGTGTGCTAGAAGGAAACCGGAACAGTCTCTGCTCACCTGAAACTCATCAGCAGAAGCTTTTCCTCAGATCTGTAGCCCACATTACCAGGGTGGAATGTTTGCTAATTGCTTGGGCTTTAAAATACAGACAGCTGAGGAAGCAAAAGCCAAGCCAGATTCTAGTGGAAGGTGCCTGGGAGCAGCAGCAGGCAGTGGTGGATTGCTCCCAGGAGCTTTTGTAATCTGTATTCATTTTGTCATGCACTTTAATGCATCCTTTCTTTTTAGATATGATTTCTGAAGCTCCGTACCAGCAGTCAGTCTCTAATGTAAAGCCCTTGGTGGCAGAATCAGTATTTACAATATTTCCTGCAAATTATTGCTTTTCTCTTTATGTAGAAAACCTCATTTCTGTTGCTCCACTGGAGGTAGGAATGAGCGTGATGTGTTCCAGTGGTTTCCAGCAAATGAAAGAAGTAAGACTTCAAGGTAAGCATTAGGCAATTTCCTAATATGACTGCTGAAACTGTCATATGTGACAGACATGTTTGAGTGTCTCAGGACTAGGTGCATCTCTTGCAGGTAAACAAGCATTGCCTGTTTGTTCTGACTTTCCGTTGGCATTAACATTCCTTCCAAAAGAGCAGACCTACCTTTCTTATTTATTTTTTTTTAAGAAGAAACTGTTAGAATTGGGTGCAATGTATTTACTCGCATGGACTTACCAAAACAAGGGTGTGTGTATGTGTCTATGACACCAGGCAGTGCCATTACTCACCATTTTTCTCTCCTTCGTGTGTTTTTCCCTAAGTTACATTTATGAGCACAGTGCCTGTCCTCAGTTTTCTGTTGGAACTTTCCCACTCATGTGTGCGTATGAGGGGTCAGGGAAGGCAGAAGTCAGCCTTTTCCTACTGTGGGTCTGCACCATAGACTTTTAGCACAATAGGTGAACAAAGAAGATACTGTAATTGAGTGAATGCTAATCTTGAAAGCATTTAACTTGTAACCAGAAAATGCCTGCTCACCACACATGAGACGTTTCTAATAGCCAGAAAACATTTAAAACCCCTTTCAGGTGTAGGCTTCAGGAACAGGTATCCTGTGGGGACAGGCTCCAGCGCCTCCAGAATTAGGCTGGACAAAACGGAATGTGGCTGTAACTCTGCAGCCTCTGCTAGATGAGGGGAAATAAGGGAGAGTTTGGTCCACAGTTTTAAATTCAAATAAAGTCTTATCTGTTGTGCCTTT
The DNA here is from genome assembly GCA_024733675.1 of Psilopsiagon aymara. Taxonomy (NCBI): domain Eukaryota; kingdom Metazoa; phylum Chordata; class Aves; order Psittaciformes; family Psittacidae; genus Psilopsiagon; species Psilopsiagon aymara. The sequence goes on from JANRGW010029315.1 coordinate 50,502, forward strand.
TGCTCTATTGTGCACTATTTGTGTTGGGCAATTAGCTGAAGCAGACATTTATTTTCACTTTGCATATATATAATGGTGTCTCCCAAATTTAACATTAGCTCTGGCAAATGATGATGGGTTGTGGAAGTTCAAGCCCTCCTATTCCTTCTTACAGTGGTCCAGCCTCAGTTGTCAAGCATACAGTGCTACCCTGCAAGGTTGGACTTGGCCTCATTCATGCTTAGGCTGGAAATCAACAGTTCAAAAGGAGCTTTTTGAAGCAAGGAGAGTGTTCTTTTACATGAGAATTTCTTTGTGGGAAATGAAATGGAGATGATCTGGAGGAGAGTCACTACTGTGCCTGTCACCTGGGCACTGAGCCCATGGGGATGTTTTATCTGCTGTTGGAGACATATGTTCAGTGACTTCCACCTGTGGCATTGCCTACCTGAGGGCAAGCTCAGCTTGACTTGAGTGAAATTCATATAGAGCGAGTACATGCAACCACAGTGGGTTGTGGTCCTGGTGTTCCTCCCCTTCCCTCCATAGGGAGGTACCTGAAATGGCCATGTGACTGTATAAACCCCCCGGCAATAGAACCGAGGTGGTTTTGCTGTGCCAGGGCACTGGGTGTTGTGTGCTTGACATTGTGCTTTGCGATGCACTCTGCTGACAGCAGCTGAAATAGTTCTGCTTCTGCTCTGTGCCTTATTTTCTGGTCCTTGTTCTCCTGCCTGCTCTGACATTGTTCTCTTACTTTGCTTTGTTGCTCTTTTCCCCACTTTGCCTGGATGTGTTGGATTTCCCAGACACCCACCCCAGCCCGCACAGGCACCATACTGCCCACTGCGCCTCGCAGCAGCTGTGGGCTTCTTGCTGCTGTAGCACAGGAAAGTCAGGTTTAATTTTAGAACTTCCTCTCCCGGCTCAAACATTTTGGTTTGGATCTTGTTTCTTTAATTTTATTTTTCTCTCTAAAATTACACTGCTTTCTGGTTCAGAATCGTGCATCCAAGACCTGAACGAGAACTCAAAGTATCTGTTGGATTTGACCTTTGCAGAGCTTCTCTAATCCTAGTTAAAATCTTGAGAATCTAATTTAACAAATCTCCTAATTTTATAGGCTTGCTCCCTGTAGAGCAGCACCTAGTGCTGGTGCTTTTGCTACGTGCTCTCTGTCTCCCAGGTCTTTTACAGCCTCAGAAATGCCATCCAAGGTAAATAATGGGGATGTGATTCGAAGGACTTACGAAAGATCCAGTATTCACCAGCTAAACACAACCACAAAAAGAACAGAGCTACTCCAGTGAGTGAAGTGCCTGCAACAGCCTGGAAGGAGAATGGCAATAATGAAAACCTGAAAGCAACAACTTCATACAGAAGTAAACGAAGAGGCGGGCTCTTTGTAAATGAGGATCTAAAAAGTGTTCTGGGTTGTGAGACCTCATTTCAAATGTATTCATTAAATAATATTTGAATCATTTAACAGTTTGAACTCTACTGCACTGCTCATATCTTTGGGGGATTTTTTTCCCCAGTAACAAAGAAGCCTTTGTTCCTGCTCCGAGCTTGGGCTCTGCCTTGGATATTAGTTGGAAACCCGATAGCCTGACATCGCTAGAAGTCTGTGAGTACAATGTGAGTCGTCTGCAGCCAGGATTAAATCAGGCTTTTGTAGGAGATGTTGAGGGGCCATGCGATGGAGAAGCTGGATTATGATGGCCAGAGGTGTTTAACCCTTTGTGCTCGTGGTGGGGAACCAGGAGGGTGTTTGTAGGAGTGTTGGCAGCCAGTGTTGTGCTGGGATACCCGGGGCTGTAGCAGGTACCCATCACCGGTGTGATTCCTGTTGGAACAGCAAATAGCAACTTTAATGGGTGAAATCCAGCCCTGTGAAAAGATAAGGGAGGAGCTAGGATCCTTGGCGGGGGTGCACGGGCCCCTTTGGCTGTGGGGCTCTGCACAGCACCCTGGATGCTGTCAGACCCAGCGTTGCTCCCTCTGGGATGCACTTCACTAGTTCCCATGGGCACTGGTTTTTGAACTTGACAAATTGGGACAATGAGCCAAGGTTCACCAATGGCTCAGAAACATGAATCTCTGTAAATCTTGTGAGGTAACATGATCGATAATAAATACAGGAGTATCTGTTTGCCTGGAGGCTTCAAATTCTGGGCATCATGTTCTCAAGGGTTCCTCTCACGTGCAAGACATGCAGCTTGCTCTTCAGCTGATACCAGGCGGTTGGGACCCCTCTTTGAGGAGCACCGGGAAGAGCAGCATTACCAGTGACTCAGTGGTGGGAACATGATGGCAATGCCCTGCAGATATTAGGTGGGAATGCAGGATGCTCGAATGCGTGGGTCCATGGGAGCCTCTCTGGGAGAGGCTAATCTCGTCCACACTGGGTGAGTTGCTGTGAAATGGTGATGTCTCACACAGCATCAAGCAGCCCCCGAGTTCCCCAGCACAGCTTTTCTCTGCCCAGGCAGGGGATGACATCTTGCAAGTGGAGAAAGGGAAGGACTTGGAAATGCTGCCCGTGAATGTCACGGGATATCAAGTTGTAGAAAGGAAGCACTAAGGTGAACGAATGCTCTCATGAAGCTAACACTGAGGGGAAAATGAAGTCCTCAGGGCTCTACCAAATAGCCCCTGGTTCTCTCCCTTCACAATAGTTTAATTTATAAGATGAAGAAAAATGAATTAACATCAGTGGTTTGCTGGCATTGCCCACTTGGAGCCAGGCTTTCCAGATGCTCAAAGATCATTCCTGCTCCACCACACTTACCTAAATTCCCACCTGGTTCAAGTTTAAGAAAATAGCAGAACAAAGTCAGTCATACGAACCCCATCATAAAATACCGAGGAGAGTTAAACGCAGATTATCCTGACAGAGGCACTTCTTTTATTTAGGCTTCACAGGGTTGTTTTAGGAAATATAAAACTTCTACTGTTCCTGCAGCCAAGCTGGTTCTTTTGTGCTGTAAATATGACCTGATTTCTGCCACACACTCCCCTGTGTGTAACCCTACAGTGTGTGGTTTAGAGATGGGAATTTGGAGGGGGGAATAAAGCCCAGAAAGTATATTCTGTCATACAGTCATTATAGATGGGAAAACTTGCTTTAGCATTTCCTAGCATTTTTCCTAGCGCTACAATCCCATGCTGTGTTACTTTAGCACTGTCTTGGGTTTTGTGATCTGAATTAGGAAAAGTTCAGCGTGTTCTACATGTACACCTGAGTGCTGTGTGTGCCGTAAGGGTTTCCACTGAACTGACAGAAGTGGGACCCAGTATACTCACATGATAAAAAGATGCTCTTTGCAGCAATGGAAAAGCATGCCAATATTGTGGAAATACCATGATCCATGCTGAGGCGTATGGAAACCCAAACAGGGAAATGCACAGCTTCAGCGTTGTGAAGAAAGTGAACCAGGCAATCAGCCTTGCAGAAGAGCAACCAGGAAAAGCCTTGTGAGGGGCCAGGCTCTGAAACCGCTGCTGGTCTCTGTGGGAAACAACTGAAATAGTTTTAGTGCCTTAACTCCTATTATTCAGTCATGCATTTTTTCAAACTGGGAAGCAGTTGAGTGCCTGAAGGAATTTGGTTCAAAGTTCCCAGAAATTTCTGGAACATCGTTGGCAAGACTGAGGGGAGTATTCACATCAGTACGGTGAACTCGTATGGGCATTAATTGGGTTTACAGGTGAAATTGTCTTCAATCTCAGTTATGAGATAGCCATCCCCAGCCACTAATATGGGGAAGGACAAGAAGCAATGGAGCAGGTCAGATCCCAGGGACCTGCACCCTGCCAGGACAGAGCACTTCCACAACCAAAGCTCTGCACCATTCTCAGGAACTGAGCAGGAACATGCAAATAGACACCTTGTCCTTGAGAGGAACATCTGATCTGCTTCCTGGTTCTGCTCTGTGCTCACTGCACTGTCCAGCTCATGCGATGGTGTTGCAGTTTTGCCTTCTGAGTCAGCCCAGCCACTGTGTCTGCTGTAGTTTTGGGAGAGAGAAGAGGTGATAGCTTCCTGAATTGTTCCAGGTGGGAATGTTGAGCACCTTCCGAATAATGTCAGCCACCAGACTTGGGAACCTGTCCTTCAGAAGGTTCAGATTCATTCACTGAAAATCCATGAAATCCCTGCCAGGAAAAAAACACTGGCTTTTTCTGTAAACCAGCTGGTGGGAGCCCATGCTCTGAAGACAGGACGCGTCACCGTGGCCACTGTGCAACCAGTTGTGGCAACTGAATGCTTTTTTGTGTTGTCCCAGATGGCTGCACTCCCCAGCACTGCGGAGGTTATTTAGGAGCTCAAATTTATACACCTGAGGCCTGACATATTAATGAGCTGGTGTCTTTATAGAGCAGGAGTATAAACACCACAGAGAAGTAAGATGTGGTTTTGGTCTATGGATGGGTTTAAAAGGCCCTTTGCTAATGGCGAGCTGCGCTGAAGCTTTTCCAGCATCTGGGCTTGCTTTGTGCAGTTTATGTGGTGGTTTCTGCCTTAGATCCTCAGTGGTAATGAGGCCACACAGTTGATTGCTGCAGGGAGAAAAAAATAATTCTGAATAGGTTTGCTGAATAATTATGAACTGAGCTGAACTCTTCCATTTGCTTACTAATTGTGCGCTCCGTGATGTTTTATGTATGATGCATTCATTTTGTTGAAAAGGGGTTTTTTTTGCTGAGCAGCCTTTCCTGGGTGCAAGGTCCCAGGGCCCGGCAGTGGCGGGAGCTGGTTCCAGCTTAGCGATCGGTGCCGTTTGCATTATTATTTTTTAAAACATCACCATTTGGGTTTCAGAGCTTGCAATATGAAACCCCGAATCGTGCTATTGTCTTGAGAGCTGGAAGAAATGAATCCCCTCAACTCTCGGTTTGGCAGAGGCAATTACTATTGTTAATTTAGAAAATGATCCCCTGTAGCTACAACTATTTAAATAATGCCTTTCCCTGCTTCCTAGGATGACCAGAACCCAAAGACTGATACCAAAAATGTTTTGTAAAATGGGCTTTTCACTATTCGGTACAATGGAGAGGTTTCCTTCTGTTTGGCTGGGGGAGAGTGACCTTTTGGACCGAAGTGCTCCCATGGTGCTGGTCCCATCCTAGTGCTCCCCAGCTCTGTGCTGAAGGCTGAGAAGGATGTAGGAGGTTCATGGCTGTAGGGTGTGTTTAGTCCAGAGCACTCTTGGACAGTAACAAAGGGTGAATGCTTACAAACAGTGAATGTCTACAAACATTAACAAATCATGAATGTTTAGAAATGTTATCAGGTAGTAACGGAGCCTGTATAGTGTTGGTCTGGTGGAGGACCTTAGCACTTCACTCATCTCAGCTGCTGGTGTGTTACAGTGCTGGAGCTTCCAGCCTTAAAATTTGGCCCTGGAAGGCAGCATAGCCTCGGACCACAGTGGAGGAGCAGAAAAGTCTTCTGGGGAAGGAGCATGCTGCTGGTCCTGGCAAGGACCAGAACAGAGGACAGAGGAGGTTTAGCACTTGCCCAGAAGCACTTCAGATGGTCAGTTTGTGGATGTCTCTCCATCCTTCTAACTGCACTCTCCTTCATGACATTATTCTGCTCTTACAGAGAGACTGTGCTAGCTCTGCTCAAGGAACAGGCAGATTCTGCATATTCCATGAAATGCAAGGTGTATCTTCTCAGTAAGTAAATATCTGTCTTTTTAGAAGCATGGGGCTGCTCCATCCCTGGCAGTGTTCAAGGCCAGGTTGGACGGGGCTTGGAGCGACCTGCTCTAGTGGAAGGTGTCCCTGCCTGTGGCAGGGGGGTGGAACTGGATGAGCTTTAGGGTCCCTTCCAAACCCGAGCCGGTCTGGTCCCCCTGCCTCCGCCGTCGAGGCTCCCTGGGCCACCGGCCGCCTCCTGCCCGCCGGGGGCGCGTCGGACGCCAGGGGGCGCTGTGCCCGTTCGGAAGAGCCGGCTTCGACGGCGCGCACGCAGGCGCAAAGCGCGGCGGCCCTGCGGGGACATGGACGCGGAGGCCGCCGGCTCTTTCCCTCCTCCTCTCTCCCCCTGCTCTCGCCCCCGTGGCCGCCGTTCCCCCTACGATGGAGCGGGGCACCCCCCTCCCGCCCCCTTTCCTTTGTGC